>JACBWV010000099.1:10973454-11209957 GCA_013435795.1 Chlamydomonas sp. ICE-L | reverse complement strand
TGGTGTTGTTGTTGAGAAGAGATGCACCATCATTACATGGCCTGGGAAGAATTCGTCATCCCTGACAGCTAAAGCGGTCAAAAATCGGGGTTGTTACAGGGCCCAGGACATTGTCAGTAGTATCAAGCCTTACGATGATAGCGCAGGGGTGCGATCAAATATGAGATCCATCATAGGGAAAGAGCCCAGGGCTACAGTTATAGCTAAATGTTCATAGAAGAGCACATCACGACTCTCTACACCTGGCGCAACTCCCCCCCCCCCCCCCCACCCTCGGAACCAAACAAAATAACCCTTACTCACCAGAGAATAACCAACCAGTCTACCAGATAACCCTTTCGTCAAGCTTATGCGCTTCTTCCCATTCACTAAGGTAAAACATAGCATGGGCACACGAACACGCAATAACGATACATAGGTAGAACCCCAAAGAACAACTCATAGAGTCTTTCACCCTGATTAAGAAGCCGGTTGCGTAGGTAACACGCGGGAGGAAGGAATAGGGCCAGAAGGACTTAGTGAGCTTAGATCCAAGTGAATGCTCCTAGTTACGTCTGAAGGACCCATGTTACCGTCACGTCGCATTCTGTGAGCAGTGTAAGAATGGACAATTCATGCACAGCACCAACCGATTTCTAACCATCTCGAACAACTTCACTATAAATTTTCCTTAGCCCTGTCAAGACCTAAGGACACTTTGAAAAAAATCATGCAGACTGAGGTAATCCATATGAGGATGGAGTTTGAACTGCTAAGGGAGCTTCATCCCTGGTTCTCAAGCACAAGACCTCAGCATAGCCAGAGTATTGGTCAGTGAGACACAGAACATAAAACTCCCCACGGCAAGCCCCTAATATTAAATGGGCCCCATGATGTCCAAGTTAAGGCGTTGTAATGGGGCAACGGATCCTAGTTTTGCTTTCTTTAGGAAAAGGGATACGTTTCCCTTTGCCTTCTGACAAGCATCACATGGGATCTTAGACAGTCTTTGCACCTGTTGGAGAGTGGGGGTAAGTTCTGAACCAAAACCCTGTCCTTACAAGGTTGTGCATGGCATCATAGCCCAGGGTGACCCAGCCGCCTATGCCAACAACCATTCAGGGAGTGGTAGGGATCACAACTCCACCATCCTCATCAACATCAAGAGCAAAAGCTGGATAATTTCAGCACCATACAAACGGCCACGAGGGGTGTGACAAGGCCTACATGCAAACTTGTACACACCATCACTGGATTCAGTGAAAGACCACAGAACAGAAGAGCCCTGTGTGGCAGTACAACTAAGACTATCAAAAGAAATCTTGCAGTTGTGAGCATGGGCAACAGAATTTACTGACATGAGGTTCACCGGACAGTGTGGGATGTAGAGAACATTGGTTAAAGTGATTGGTGTTGGTAACCAATCACTACATAACACAATAGAACCCTGACCCACAGACCGTTGAACCACACCATCACCAAATTTAACTGCTGGGCCCAGTCTCAGAAGCATGAAACACAGTGAACAAAGACATATCACCTGTGATTGACATCCCAGCTCCAGAATCAACATGCCAGACACCCTCAGACAGGCTCGGGCTGCAGACATTTGAAAATTTCGCAGTGCAAGAGAAAAGGACAGAGCGTACCTCCTATTTCTTGTCCAAAGCATACCCATCAATCTGAGCCTGCAAGGAGGCCAGCTACCGCGGAGTAAGCACACCTGGAAGGGCCAAGGCCATGGGCACCGGATTGGTAACCGGTGCACCAGGCTTGGTCTTACGCAGGTGCGGATGCTTCGTGAAACAGCGATCCTCCGAGTGGGTCGTCTTGCTGAGGCATGGGCCCCAAGTGCAATCCAGACGCCGCTTGTTGGAACCGGAACCCTGAGAACCAGATCCCTGCCCACGCTGAAACGCAGCAATTGGCAGGAACCTGGGGAGCGTCCCGGGACCAACCAGGATGCCTGGAGTCGGACCTGGGGAGAGCAATGTTCAAAATGTCGAGAGACCGATATGCCTCCAGACAAGACCAGTAATCTACAGTCTGTCTGTTAGCCAACATCATACCTACTGGATCCGCAGCGATTCAAATCGGATCAAACGGATCCCATTCACAATGGTTTCCATGGCGTGGCGCTGAGTGACAGGATGTCCAGCACTGCGGAGGTCAGTGCACAGACTGCGAACCATGCGAAAGAAATCATCGACACGGTCAGAAGGGCCCATGTGCGCATTATGAAGTTCGATACGCATGAGAGGGACTCTAGAGGCAAGGGCATCAGACTGCGTCTTCCGGATATCCAAAAGGATATCCCGAGGGGTGGCAAGGTCCTGGTATACCTTGACCATATCGTCCTCCATGTTCGCGAGCATCATAGTTAAACACATGAACTCCTGACGTTCGAGAGGCAGTGCACTGAACCCCAACAGTGCAGGATCAAACCGAGACTCACCATGAATGAGGGTATTAGACCCAGCTCCAATCGCAGAAGGGACAGGAGCCAAGGACCTACGAATGTCCATGAAATACTCCGCAGCAAGACCAGCGTCAAGAGCGCGCTGGTCGTCTATGTTCCTAATCACAGGAATGGACCTCGCAACACTCATAAGCAGCTCGAAATCTGGGCTAACAGGACACAGAGGCACAGGCACTCGCACAAACTGATAACCAAGCTTCTCGTGATCACTACGCCTCGTACCACCAAAGGAAACACCATGATCTGGGGGATACAGAATCCCAGAAGTGACTGGACCAAGAAAAGAACGACACCTGGTACCAAGCTCAGAGAAAGCCATCCACTCGGCGATGCCTCAGCTTCACACTAACATTTGCCATTGTAGCCTGCATATCCATCCGACCGTACAAAGAGCGGTTCAAGGACTCACCATCCCCGTCGATCCATTTGATCAGGCGGTAGTCCCGAAGGTTCAAAGTCGAGGAGATCCGCCAGTGAGCAGATGCTCCCAAGATTCGCATGACCGCGTATATAGCATAGGAGGAGGGCCAGGGGCAGGAGGCAGCTCCACCGGCGGAGGCGGAGGGGGTTCCAGGGAGGCACCAGCAACAGAGGTGCGTGCAGAGGAAACAGCAGCCTCGCGAGAGCGAGTGTGGTAGCCACGCTCCATGGGGGCAGATGCAGAGGAAAAAGAAGCAAAGCCCTTCAAGAAAGTGGGCTTAGCCACCCTCCGGGTAAGCCGGGGGAACAGGCTTAAAGGGAGGCGCCGACGAAGCCTGAGGCTGATACACAGGCGAAAGCTCTCGATTAGGCATCTGCTGATCAGGAGGCTCATACACCGGCGAAACAGCGGAAGTCTCAAAGACACGAGTGGCAGCAGCAGATGGAGTCACGCCACCGAAGTCAGCACTCGTAGCACTCTTCAAGTCCTCCTCATCATCAGTAGTAGAGTAGTCTTCATCATAATTGAAGGGGACGCAATGAGGCTGCGGGTCTGATGCACAACGGATGATCTGTGTCTGTACAAAACACAGCTTCATCAGGACATCCTCAACATCAGAGGACAGGCGTCGAACATTGAGAGAAGGAACATTGAGAGAAGGAAGGATTGATCGGGGGGGGTTACTTCCTTGATGGCATCTTGAGATGACTCAGTCCCACGGGAAGCTGGCTCAGGAGAGCCGATAGTTCTAAGGGAGTACATAAGTAGTCACCAAGTCATAAAGCGCGTGAGAGCACCGCTATACATGCTGATATTACTGGTTCATTTGACTTGATTTTAAGAGTATGGACGTCTAAACGGTATTTCTTGTTATATCCCCTTGGTCTTATACTGATTTCCCCCCAAAAGGGTATACGTACCGTACGGTAATTGAAAGTATCGTACTATAGTGACAGCCCTACATGTATGGCAACAAGCTCTGAGAGAGAACGGTTTCTCTCCGCCTTGTCACCTGTCGTGTGCGTGTGGCGCAGCTGGCGTATCGTATTGTGTCAGTTACATTGGTTCATAGTCTGTCTTGTATGGCACAGAATGTAAGAATGTCGTTCCCGCCCTTCGTCTTGTAATGTAAATGTCAGCGTTAGCTGTTCTATGGTTCTATCTGTCTCACGATCTCCCTAGACCGTACCGACCCTAAGGGTTACTTGTCTGCCTCCATTGGCTATACTGTATCACCTCTGGCCCTTACCTTTAACTTTCCAAGTATCCAGATTGATCAGCTCTCGTGTCGGTCTTCTCCCGTTTCCCTAACTCAGCAGGCTATCGTCCCATCAGTGCACGTACTCCACTGCAAGCGGTGAGACAAGTGGATTCATGATGTCCGCCAGTTTGTCCTTGATCAAAGACATTGTCAAGCTCACGCCTGACAATGCTGGCGAGTGGGCTTTTGCTAATGTCTCAGCTCTTCGCTTATGTGGACTTCGCGGGTGTGTTGTACCGGGCGCTGTGCCCATTGTTGCACTGTGGCTCATCACTTAGAGATGAGCGTCTCGATCATTCTCCCAGCAACCGTTGGGAACACTATCGACCATGTGGACACCGTGGACTCGTACCAGAGGTTTTAATCCTGCTTATCGCCCTGCTGGAGGAGGTTCTTCCGCGTCACCGGCGAGGTCTTTCGACACTGCTGGAGGACCTGCCCCTTCTGCAGGACCTGATCGTGCGACGTTTGCCGTCCAAGGTACTTCCATTGACCAAATTGGTCAGCGCTCAAAGCGCACAAACGTCAAATTGGATTGGTCAGCGCTTTCAAAGATAAAAAACTGCGCGCTGCGCCCATAGGGGGTTGCAAAAACTGCGCAGGGGGGCTCAAAAAGGCCTTCTGGGGAGGGCCGACCCCCCCCCGTTTTCCTCCCGGAACGCATTATTGTCAGCGTATACTACTAGGACACGAGTGCCTGAATGGCATCTGATCATATATATATATATATATATAGCGCCAGCACGCGCTTTGAAGTACCCTGTTGCCGTCACTGCTGGAAGGCCTTAAGGCCATAATATCTACCTAGAGCGTCCGCTATGACGGCTATGTGCTGCTGAGGTTTCTTCTATTTGCTGCATATATGTGTTGCTGGCGCAGAAGGTTGAGATGAATGGGGGATCGATTCTCAGAATGCCGCTGGGCGTTCTGGGCGGGGTTGACCCCCGCTCGCTCGGGTAAGAGCTCTGTGGGTGGGGAAATGGGCAGAGATAAGAGGGTGCGAGTGGGAATGCCTCCCATGGATGAGATGGAACGTCTTGTAGATCGATTCCGTAGCCAGGCTCGTGTTCTAGAGGCTTCTAGAGTTCCTTTGCTTGAATGAACCTGAGCCAGTGTCTGATGCGGATTACAACATTGCCAAGGTTCGGATTGAGGCTTGGAGGGTGGATGAGGAGAAGGGTTTCTCATTTATGATGCTTACAATTAGCAAAAACCTATAGGAAACTTTTAGGACCTTTGCTTCTTGCCAAGATATCTATGCTGAGGTGGAGAGCTGGGCTGTACAGAAGGCTAGACGTATGGGGCCTAAGCTAGTTGCTGATTTGAGGGGTAGTTGTTCAGATGCAGTATTCTGAGTCCCCCACCAAGTATTTCTCGCTCGGGCTCTTCAGCGCATCTTCAGGACAAGAAACGGCAACCGATTGGCACAATTAGTCTGCTGACAGATGTGCTCTATGCGGTTGGGAGCTATATCTGAGGGGCCGCTGCTCCCATCGGCAAGTTAAACAGCAGGTGCTCGGGCCAAAGAAAAAACGTCCGGCTTGCTTGGTAATGTGAGTTTGTGACATTTTTCTCATTTGCGGCTAAACCCAAGCCGAAGAAGCCTGGGGTGACTCCATGGGGACTAGAAACCCGACAAGCAACTTGCGCGCAGTCTCCCAGAAGAGAAGCTTGATGCTGAAAACAATCGTCGATCTGACCGGATCTGGGTCGAAATCTGGATCTGGACTGACAAGACGAAATTCGAAGGTTCGAAGCGTTCCCTTCCGTTCCGTTCGAAACGTTCCCTTCCGTTTGATGCGTTCCCTTCCCTTCCGTTCCGTTCCGTTCGAAACGTTCCCGGCACAAGCCCTCTGATGAAGCCGTATCCTACCGGATCAGGGTCGAAATCCTAGCCCCCCCCGGCTTGGCACCCCTCCCCTCTGGTATAGGACAGGCCGGGATAGGCCGGAGATTGAACCGCCGGCTAGAAATATTCCCTCCCCCTTACCCTAAACCCTAATCCCTGACGCTACTACCTCTCGGAAACGCTCGTGCCGGCTGTCTATTTACTTTTCTTTCGGCTGTTCACCTTCTACCTGTAGGTCAAGCTTCCTGCCCATCGTATCTTCTACGCGTAGGCCTACGTTCTTATACGAAAAATTTCCATCTAGCGAAGGACGATGATCGCCTCAACTTCCTCTTCCTCCGTCAGATCGAGATCCACTGGGTCAGTCGCCCAGCCCACCCGAACCGTCCACGCTCTTGCCAACCGGGTTCCCGAGCTCGTCCCACGCTTGGCACTGACCAGAGATCTCCGCAATGCCCCAGTCTGCCGCGCCGACGCCCCTAAGACCGGCTCCAAGATGACTGAGCCCCCCTCCAGCATGGCCCAGACAGTCATGCGAGGACCTCTAAAGGCCAACGGCTCCGGCAAGCCTCTCACCAAGGCTGAGATGGACGCCTGTAAGCAGGAGCTGGAGGATCTAAAGAAGGCCTATAACTTCGTTGAGCCGGCGAGGAGTTTCATGGACGATCCAGAGATTAAGTGGAGGTTCGGCGGACCCCCCGACTACTCCCTTACCAACCTGCAATTTCTCCAGGTGCGGTGCAGGGGCAGTCAGGAAGTTGTTTTCCAATACCTACGTACGATATGCAGTTGCTGTAATCTGCCTTACCCCCCCCCCCCCCCCCCCCCCCCCCCCCCCCCCCCCCCCCCAACACACACACACAAGGCCCATCAGTCCATGTATATATCTCCTTCGGAATTATAATTATGATAGGGGGTCAAAGAATGGTGTATAGTGATCCTCTCAACGAGCTCAATCAATTCGTGGTCCTACCTTCGGATTTCAAGGTGGTGTTAAGCCTGAGTTGCATGTCCCTCCATGTATGGTACCCAACAAGTTTGGAAAGGAAATACTGAGTTTCTGCCTGGTTTGGCCCACCTTTCACACTTAGTTTACTACGCACCTGTTCCCCTAAGAGGTTGGCTTGGACACTTCTACTTCCATAAGATTTCCAATCAAGTACCGGCCCTCTGGGCGGTACTCGAGAGTGGGCCCCTCCCTGAGGGAAGGGGCCCACTTCAGGCAGCTTTAAGCTGCCTAAAACTTGGAGGTCACTACTATATGAGCACCACTTCGGCACATTTACTCATTCTCAAAAACAAGAGCGGATTCGGAATGCTCTCATCGAACCAATTTCATGGGTATGCTTAACTTTGTCAGGTTCTGTCTGGTTCCGTCGGAGGAAGGTACAAAGATATTTCTGTAACCGTCTTTCAGGCAGGCATACACTCATACGGACAGTCATATGTAGGGAAGGGTATTATGATATCATATATTCATATGATGGCAGCAGTATGTATAAGCCAAAGTTAATTACCATTTATATGCAATATCATATGATGCAATTTATATGATATCATATGATATCATACCCACCTTTGGCCAGTATCATATGATATCATACCCACCTTTGGCCAGTATCATATGATATTATACCCACCTTTGGCCAGTATCAAATGATATCATACCCACCTTTGGCCAGTATCATATGATATCATACCCACCTTTGGCCAGTATCATATGATAGATTTGCCGATCCCTAGTCATTGCCGATCCCTATTCATAAAGGAGCAATAATATATATATAGGTTTGATCCCCTGTTGTTTTGAGTTGTTTTGAGTTGTAATGAGATGAGAAGACAGTTCCATGAATCCAATAGCTACAAAAAAACGAAAAAACGTCAAGACAGCGGTTCCTATAAAGTAATATATATATAATATATTCATATGTGTGCTTTATGTGATTTTTTAATATTTTAAATATATTTTTAATATATTATAATATATTTTCAATATTATAAAAGCACACATATATTATATTACAACATATATACATATGTGTGCTTTTCCGCTAGTTCGTTACTACAATGTCAGGTCCCACCAGAAAAATCCAACCACCCAACCTCTTTCTCTCTCTTTCTCTCTTTCTCCAGGGCCGCACCACGGCCCACCCTGAGGGCTCCCTGGAACTAATCGTCGAGAACCTGGTCAAGACCTGGGAAATGGAGCGAAGCCATAAGACCGACCCTACCCAGCACATGTCTGTGGATCCTGCAGTGTTCCAGCTAACGGGTGGAAGAAGTACAACAATGAAGAGGCAAATACTGTTGGAAACTACAATGTGCTCATGGATGGAGTCCCCTCCGCGCTGTGGGACAAGGAGAACATCAGCTGGGAGCAGGTATGCGTCAGAGTTGGCTTGTACAGCAAAAACAGGGCTATGGCTATACATAGGGGTCGGCAATATGATATCATATGATATCATGTCATGATATCATATCATACGATGCCGGCGGTCTGATTGGGTAACTTTGGCTTATGTTATATATATATATAGTAACATCAGCTGGGAGCAGGTAAGCTACTATTTGTTTGTACTAATTACAGGATTGGGAAGTATGGTACCATATAGGTTTGCCGTGGACCTTTTTTTTTGGGGGGGGGGGGGGGGGGGGGGGGGGGGGGGGGGGGGGGGGGGCTGCATGCCAGCAAGGCAAGCTGTCACGTGCGAATTCAATGCTGTGAATTGTGAATGCCCTGTTCTCAGCATGCCAGCAATTCTGCCAGCCTGGCAAGCTATCACGTGCGAATTCAATGCTGTTAATTGTGAATGCCCTGTTCTCAGCATGCCAGCAATTCTGCCAGCCTGGCAAGCTGTCACCTGCAAATTCAATCTTGCGAGTTGTGAATGACCTGTTCTCAGCATGCCAGCAATTATGGCAGCTTGGCAAGCTGTCACCTGTGAATTCAATCTTGCGAGTTGTGAATGACCTGTTCTCAGCATGCCAGCAACCATTTTGAGCGCTGCTTGTTGTACGCATCCTCTTTTGAGCATTAGTATCTCCGTGCAATAAGAAGCGTGGCACGTCTGTTGATACATCTTGGGGCCTTGGCCTGGGCATACCAACCCCCAACCCCCTTCTTACATTAGATTTCATGTTAAAGTCTACTGGACACCACGAGGGTGTATGAGACTCTGTGCTGAAACAAAAAGAAAAAGCACCCACAAGGCGAAAAAACACATTACATCAGGTGTGTGTCGAGGACAAACAAACCAAACTCCCAACCACTGTAGTGGTGGTGTAGGTATTAAACCCCCTAGAGCAGGACCCAGTCACCCAGACCTCAACCATTAACAGTGGCGGAGATAAGAAGCTAACAAATCAGAAGTCACAAGAAACAAAAGGAGAATAAATTACGGTGCCACCAAGCAGTCCAGGGCTTCCTGTCTTGCTCATCTACAAGTAGAAAAATAGTCAGCTAGGTTGCTCCAAAACGTCTTAGTGCCATTTCCATTCATTAAGGTTCTGAATGTGGAATTGCAGAATTCCACATTCCATACGTTTAAGTCAGTATCCTCATGGACATGCCTATGAATATCTGTAAACGGCTTCTGGTATCGGAGGCGAATATCAAAATAAAAAGGGCACTCAAACATATGCATTTCATCCTCAGGTTTTTGGAACCCACACAGTTGACTGTCTCATTGAACGGGGGATGTGAGCTCCATCCACCACCCTCATTCATTCTGTGTTCAGCCAAAGGGAGCCCATTCAAAACTGAGCTATAGAACAAATCTGATTCCGCTTATGTAAGGCGGATGTAAGGGGAATAAAGCCATTCTCATCATTATTGTTGGCTGCCAACCATTTCTGGTATCGGAGGCGTTTAAAGCCAACCCTTCTCTCATTAGGGATGTCTCTGACTGCATTGGTGTTACTTGGGTACTTAAACATCCATGACTCAAAAACTTCAGACATAATACCTTCGACATCGATAGACTCCAAAATGTTGAGTTTTTTACTGGATCCTAGCTTGTGGAGAGCACAATGCAAGTCATTAACCCAGCCAATGATAGAATCAAAAGACCTTAAGAGCCATTATAATGAATCCTCTGGTTCTTGATCTATAATCTTGTTCCAGAAGCGCAAAGCTTGTTAAAGCCAAGGAAAACACACAGGGGTTTACCCATCTCTTCCATGATAATGTTAGATGTAGTAGATTGGCAAATGCCCAACATTTGTTTAAGTATACCTCTATGCCATTTCACACAAGCATGGTCATTGGAGATAAGTGCATTGTTCAGAATAGAAGGAGCCCACACCTCACAACCAAAATTCAGGATAGGTTGTACAAGAGAATCAAATAGGTGGGTGAGAATATACATATTGTATATCTCCATAGTATGGCATCGCCTACGGAGCATGTGGTGTGCCTTTTGGGCCTTAGTGAGCATCCTAGAAAGGCAGCTTCCGCACGACTGCTTGAGTCACCATCCACAGAGAGGGATCCTAGGTAGATAAATATATCTAAGTAGAAAGTTGTGCTTCATCATAGACAAATTTGTAATCAGGATCCCACGATCCGAGTGGTTCCACGACGCCTTTGCCGCCTTCTAACCACCTTCTAACCACCGCCGCCATTGCCACCTTCTAACCACCACCGCCTTTGCCGCCCTTTAACCACCTCCTAAGCACTGCCACCTTTGCTGCCTTCTAACCACCTTCCAAAACACCCACCCACCCCACCCACCACCTCCCTTCTAACCCAGCCACCCCACCACCCCACCCACGGCCACCTTCCTTGCAGTCCCACAAGAGGGTCCACGACACCTTGCCCCCTTCTAACCACCTTCTAACCACCTTCTATCCACCGCTGCCTTCCAACCACCTTCTAACCACCTTCTATCCACCGCTCCCTAATAACCACCTTCTAACCACCGAGGTTCCAAATGCCTTTGCCGCCTTCTAACCACCTTCTATCCACCGCTGCCTTCTAACCACCTTCTATCCACCGCTGCCTTCTTACCACCTTCTTACCACCTGCTAACCACCTTCTGTCCACCGCTCCCCTCTAACCACCTTCTATCCACCGCTCCCTTCTAACCACCTTCTATCCACCGCTGCCTTCTAACCACCTTCTATCCACCGCTGCCTTCTTACCACCTTCTAACCACCTGCTAACCACCTTCTATCCACCGCTCCCTTCTAACCACCTTCTAACCACAGAGGTTCCATGCCGCCTTTGCCGCCTTCTAACCACCTTCTAACCACCTTCTAAACACCTTCTAGGCATCTTCTAACCACCTTCTAAACACCTTCTAGGCATCTTCTAACCACCTTCTAACCACCTTCTAGGCATCTTCTAACCACCGAGGTTCCATGCCGCCTTTGCCGCCTTCTAACCACCTTCTAACCCACCCCACCACCCAACCCACCGCCCCCCTTCCTTGCAGTCCCAGCCTACCCACCGCACTCACCCCACCCACCGCACCCCTTGTAACCCACCCCACCAACCCTCCAACCGCCGCCCCCCTTCCTTGCAGTCCCACATCACCCACCCCACCATCCCACCCACCGCAGTCCTTCTAACCCACCCCGTCACCCCACCCACCGCACCCCTTTGTTCTAAGCCACCCCACCACCCCCCCACCGCACCCCTTCTAACCCACGCCCCCACCCCAACCACCGCACCCCTTATAACCCACCATACCCCTTCTAACCCACCCCACCACCCCACCCACCGCACCCTTCCTTGCAGTCCCACGAGAAGTTCCGCGACGCCTTTGCCGCCTTTTAACCATCTCCTAACCACCGCCACCTTTACCGCCTTCTAACCACTTTCTAACCCACCCCAACCCCCAACCCCCACCCCTTCTAACTAACCCACCCCACCACCCCACCCCGGCCACCCTTTCTTGCAGTCCCACAAGAGGTTCCACGCCGCCTTGCCGCCTTCTAACCACCCTCTAACCACCGCCGCCTTTGCCGCCTTCTAACCACCCTCTAACCACTGCCGTCTTTGCCGCCTTCTAACCACCTTCTAACCACCCTCTAACCAACGCCGCCTTTGCCGCCTTCTAACCACCCTCTAACCACCGCCGCCTTTGCCGCCTTCTAACCACCCGCTAACCACCGCCGCCTTTGCCGCCTTCTAACCACCTTCTCACCCACCACACCACCACACCCACCGCCCCCCTTGCAGTCCCATGAAAGGTTCCACGACGCCTTTGCCGCCTTCCCTTGGGAGGTCCTGGAGGTCTTCTCCGGCCCCCCCTCAGTTGCCTTTTCCTGGCGCCACTGGGCCAACTTCACGGGCACCTACGAGGGTAACCAGGGCAGTGGAGAGTTGGTAGAGATGTTCGGCTTTGGTATTGGGAAGGTAAACGACAAGCTCCAACTGGTAGACATCGACATCTACTACAAGCCCAATGAGTTCTTGGAAGTACTGAGGGGGGAGCGACCTGCCTCGGACCTGTCGGGAGCAAAGACTGTGATGGGACAGGGCTGCCCATTCCTCGCAAGGGTGTAGCCTAGTAACTAACCTCTGTTTCTTCTTCTGGTATTCCTAGGGTGCGGCAAAGGACCGATAGATTGTTTATCATCGATCGTATATCATCATCTATCATCAATCGTCTATCATCGTCTATCATCGATCATCTATTATCGATCATCTATCATTGCTATCATCGTCTATCATCTTCTATCATCGATCATCTATCATCGTCTATCATCGATCATCTATCATCGATCATCTATCATCATCTTTTATCGACCATCTATCATCATATATCATCTACCGTATGCGCAACATGTAATGGCAAGAATAAACATTGGCAAATGTGGTTTTAACCTTATTTCATGGATCACAAATGTGTGGCAAAACTAATTTGGCAAAGGTCCAATTTGCTTGTTACATTTCCTTCTTCTATGTAAAAAGTAGGTTGCTTGGGAATGCTTTACAAAACAGTTCCTCTCGGTCTGGAAAGAAGTGATCCGGCGTTTGCCAGTGACCAGGGACCGGCTCACTTCCGTGCTGAAACGTCGTTTGCCAAATGCAGATGCACCCAAATTCTCTAGGTTGAGCTGAATAACCAGCCCGGGGATGCACTAAGATTTTAGTGCTTGAGCTTCTCGTAGAGATGATGGGGCAAAGGGACTGTCGGCGATGATACAGTTTGTTACACATGTATTGAGATAAATAGCATGGCGAACATACCTGTACAAATAGCGAATAGAGCCGGCGGCCTTGTGCCACCAGTGCTACAATCTAAACGCCCTAGCTGGCAGACGGCGCTGGCCCGCTAGCTGTCGGTCGGTCCAGAGTCGTGGACCAGGTCAGGTGTAACCATGACTGAGGTAGATATGGTACGACCAGATAGTCGTACCATAACAAAGATGCTGCTATACCCCAAATAAAAGCTCAAATAAAAAATTGCCCGCTCCAGGTATGGAGGATGTTATAGACCGGTTCTCCCGGTTCAGCTAGAGTGTCTTAGTGCGCCAGGCCTTCTGCCTGGAAGCTTCCGTTGTAGTGCCTCTGCCCGTTAGGGCCGGCACCTACTGGCGGCAGTACCCTGAGGTACTGTCGCCTTTCCCTTCTTATCCTTTCCTTGTCGCTTGACAAGCTATCACGTTTGTAAGCTTAGCGCCTTCGCCATTTCCCTGTGTCGGTCCTCACGAGATAATACTCCGGAAAGCTAAAGGTTATCGCTCATCACTGCCGTCCCGTGTTCCACTGCAACAGACTTCCACGCCTGTTACACTGTCCGTAGATCCCGAGCTCCCGCGCACCTGCAGTGCCTTCCACAGTTGCCGCCGCAACAACCGAAGGAAAATGATCTCAGTTGCAGAATCTTCTTTGATTGCTAGGCACCCCGCTGGAACACCAGCCCCCAACAGTCTACCCAAGACCCCGCTGGACCGCCAGTACGTTGCCCCCGCAACACCAGCCCCCAACAGTCTACCCAAGACCCCGCTGGAACACCAGTACGTTGCCCCCGCAACAAACCCCTCTCTGAGTCTACCCAAGACCCCGCTGGACCGCCAGTACGTTGCCCCCGCAACACCAACCACCCCACTGCGTCAACCCATCGTCCCCTCTCCCTAATCCCACCATCTCCTTACCCCCGTCGGCCCCGCAAGCCAAATCTCCTGCCCCCCGCCCCCCTCCCCCTCCCTTCCCGTCAACTACTTCCAGTAGGAGATCTCCACATCCCCGAGTACTCTCACATACCTTCTTCCGCTTCCCATCGGACCTCCATTTCTCTCTCTCCGGAATCGTCAATCCCATTTTCGATTTCCCACAAGATCTTCGTGTCTCATCCCCGCTCCGAGCTCTCCTTCGCCAGCCTTGCGTACCTGCTCGGAGCCAGCCCTCCAACTCTCTCGTTCAACACCCTGACTGCTCCTATTCCGGCGCTGCTTAGCATCTGCTGCCGGAATGGGGGGGAACCTTTGACCATCAGTGTGGATCTCTACAACTCCTTCGCAGCATGCAACACAACTCCAACAAGTTTGATGGTAAAGGAACCATCAATACCTTCTTCAAATGGTATGGAGATCTTGTTGCCCCCTTACTCTTACGATGCTCAGTTTTCTCAGTTATTGATGGAGACCTAGACTCTGCCCATGTAGATGAACCTGCCAATGGATACCACTATCCTAGAGACAGTAGGATAACACCCGTTTCCAACTACTTAGCCTTCTGTCACATCATCGAAAACTGTACCCCTTCTCTTGCTAGGACCATTGAAAGCCAAACTAACAACGTGGCAGCTGCTTTACGCTACCTCCGCAAACATTATGGATCCGGGTTCCCCTTCTCCCCTATCCTCCAGCCAAGTTCCAACACTGTCTTCGATGCATACACGTCTCTCACCCCTGCACCTGCACATGTGCCACGACCACACCACACTGACACTGGTCTAACCCATCGCCTTTGCCCATGCTGGTACGTGTCAGAAGACGGCATATGTCATGATAATCCCAGATCCACTATCGTTGAAATTGAACACCCGCGCGCGGGGGAAATGTCTGACTGTCAAGTCGAACCTACTGGGAATGCTATAGATGCTGATGATAGTGCGAGTGATGATGACGGGAGTGATCATGCTTCCCTCCAAACTGATCCTATCATTACCCTAGAAACTGTCCTATCAGCAGACCTCCTTGCTGGAGTGAGAATTGATAATATTGATGATAGTGATCCTCTCTCTATCGAAGTAGCTGCCTACCACTTATCACTAGGATGGGACTTGGATGATGACGTTCCTAGTGTCACCCCTGCCATGGAACCTAATGTAACACTTGCAGCCCCGACCGTTGCATTTAAACATGCCACCGTCCCACACATGGCCCCAGCCATACCTGCCTCGCCTGCCCTCCATCCCCTACAGACTAGACTGGTACCAACTATGCGTAGTAAGAAATACTTCTATACTCATGCAAATGATAACACCATGGTTAACTCTGAACTACCTGCCCCTCTCCACACGCAGCCAGTGGATGCATCTGCTCACTTGCATGGGGGGGAACTTCCCCCATACACTGCCATGGCACCTGGCGCACCCCATGCATCTGCCTGCCCCGCACACACATCCACTACACAACACATCACCACCCCATACATTACATCAGCATCAGCACCACTAGATGACAGGACCATTACCTCCACAGCCTGCCATCCTGCTATTCACGCCATTGGAGTGCTGATCTCATCAATGACAAATGTTAGAGATGACAAATCTAGTCTCACACACCCTTCACCACCTGTCCCACCACTTCCCCCGGAAAATGACAAGAAACAGATTAGTGTTCATGTCACCTGCAGTAATGCACCCATCGTTGCATGTTCACTTGCACTACCACTCCGTGATCATAGCACTGGTTTTCCCCACATCTGCTCCACATCTGCCCCCACCAGCATGCAGTACCCGCCCCACCCTTCCTACTACAATAGGAACCGCAAGGCTCTGCGCCTCCCTGTGGGCATTGGGTAATGCTAACTTTATCTAGAGAAAAGGGGAAGGATATTGACTGGGGATATGGTGATCTGAGCATCTGTACTGATCTGAGTGACTCATCCTCATAACGTTGATTGGATCTGATCTGTATGATTTGTAGAAGTCAATGATCTGACGTGCCCTGTCTCCCCACAAGAGATGTACCACTCTAGTCACTGATCTGTATTTTTATTGCTCTGGTCTGACGTTATCATGACTAATCATTATCATATATGCATTTGTGCACTAACCTCAGGTGACTAATGTATATATGATCTGCTCTGACCTGATCTGATCATGGTGCATTCTCATGTACAGATGTGTGTATATGGACCATTGCACAAAATGTACTGACGTACAGATGTATAAATTATGCAACCACTCATTGATGCTCACTGGCAGAATAGATGTACTGCAATGCATTAGTGTATTGCTCATGCTGTGAGCGAGCGGTACCCTCGCTGCACGGGGGGGGAATACACTGATCTAACACACTCATGCTGCACTGATCTGAGTACTATGATCTGGACTTCACACTGATCTGATCTGGTCGCAGGACCGCTGTGCCCGTGTGTTTCCTGTCACTCACCACGCAATGATTACATTGACCTTCATTCACATGCAGATCCCCGGAAGGTGAGCGATACCCTCGCTTCCCCAATTAAACCTGCATGTGACATAATTGTCTTTGGACTGATCTGCAGCCATCCTGGTCTGCACCTTTCCCTCCCAACAATTCCTACCTATCCAGCAGCTCCCTAGATGTACGCTAATGATCTGCAGTCCCCCAGCAGGCCCTACTAGCTCTAAAGCTTCTCACCGGCCCCAGCAACATGGCATCCAAACCTGTGTCCCTGGATGACTCCCCAGCACCTGTGTTTTTGTGTGTAACCCCCTGACCTGCTCGTCAATTTTTTTTAAATAGAATGAACACTCTAGAAATTTAAGTCCCGTCCTGCTATGTACTTTCCAGCAGTTTGACTACGTTTAATTTTCTCGCCACCTCTGGCGCCTCTAGTGACATGCTGTTTTAAATCTGATTTCTCAGCATGTACCTCCCATCTGAAAGACAGTTCTATGTACTGTTAAGCCTACCTTCTTATATCTTAAAACTGATACTAGAAGTATCTCATCATATCCTTCCATCTGGACTGATAGTCATGAGCTAGCGGGGGATGTCTACCTTCACTTATTTCTCATAATGTCACCGTAATTTGTGGATTCATTAAGAGCCCCAAAATTATGGGGGGAATAGTATGCTGACCTTATGTATTTCTCTTCGTTCTGATTCCTTAGTTGACAAGGCCTTTGGCTGCATCTTCCTGGCAGCTCCACAGCTGGAATCCAGTCTTATCTAGATTTTATCTTGTTGAATCTTGCAGCTCCTAGGAGTTCACCCCAGCGCCCCCCCTGCAGTTTGATATCTTAGCATGATATCCTAGCTTGAGATCCTAGCATGACCAGACACTCTTCCTGGCAGCTATCAAGCTGGAATCCAGTCCATGTTAAATGTATCTTGCCTGAAGTGCACCTTTATCCTTGACCAGGATTCCCCTCTTGCTCTGTACCTCAACATGTACATCTGAGCTCCCCTCCTAGTGTGACTACCTTCCAAGCTTGGCCCCATGCTTCTTGGTAATCACATTATTAAGTAGTCAGAATATTTTACACTCTAGACTTCCCTTTTACTTTGAACCTCCTAAATTCCATGAATTCTTCTGAATGAAGAATACACGGAATTGGGGGGGATGTTATAGACAGGTTCTCCCGGTTCAGCTAGAGTGTCTTATTGCGCCAGGCCTTCTGCCTGGAAGCTTCCGTTGTAGTGCCTCCGCCCGTTAGGGCTGGCACCTACCGGCAGCAGTACCCTGAGGTACTGTCGTCTTTCCCTTCTTATCCTTTCCTTGTCGCTTGACAAGCTATCACGTTTGTAAGCTTAGCGCCTTTGCCATTTCCCTGTGTCAGTCCTCACGAGATAATACTCCGGAAAGCTAAAGAGGAGGGGGGGGTTGGTTTCGCCTCTCAAATGCAGGTCGTGGAGGGACTGTTGCACTGCACACGTATTTCTGGCTCATGAAACGTACATTGTGAAAACTGTTACGTCTCAAAACGTAGATGTTGAAGCACCCTTGAACAGCCCAGATTCGACATCTGTAAGTAAAAAAAAAATCAGGATGTATGTTACAATCCAGGGGTAGGCCAAATTGGCTAAAGGGACTTGCCCCAACCGTGATATGTAGGGCTTAGAAGAAAAAGCACTGATTAATTGAACCTCAACCAATCGATTTACTGACGGGGGCCCTGAGTTCGTGCTACAGTCTGAGTGATGCCACTCATGCCAGTAATCCGATGAGTGCGCTACTTGGTTTCAGTATCACACGTGTGTATCGCACGGGGGGAGCATGGAATTGGGAGACGGTGAGCAGCCCAGAGTTGGCTGAAAAACAGTGTAACAATACAATCCATCAGGGATACCACCAGGGTAGTCCAGGACCCGCGTCCTTGCGTCCCAGGACGCAACATTGGCAGGGTCGGTTGCGTCTCAGACGCAGCCTCATAGATTGGTTGCGTCCAAGACGCAGGTTTTGGAAGTTGGTTGCGTCTAACTTCATTACCCTGCGTTCTCATGCGTCCCAATGCGCCACAGTGCGTCTGATGCGTCCGACTCGAGAGTGTCTCAGTGGGTGGTGCAGGACGCAAAGGACTCTCTCAGCCACATAATTTGAATGGAATCGAACCTAAAAATCCCCCACATGCCCCCAGGCCCTGAGTGGATGAGCGGGGTTCAAACAGCACCCTAGTCTAAAGCCTATACATTTTTGACAATGTGATTGATTTATTCTGGCCGAGCTCTCCAAAAATATTCGAACCGTCAAAATGCAATCTATCTGGTATACAGTACTTCACACTGTTTAGACAAATGTAACCAATTTGTCCAGAAACATTATGTTAAAGACTCAATGAGATGGAATGGGACGCAGTGGGACGCATCAAGCATGGAGAAAAATTGAGACGCAGTGGGACGCATCAAGCTGCTGTTGCTGTGGGAGGGGGAAAGAGGAATTTTTGGGACGCAACCTACAAACTTTACTGCGTCCCAGGACGCAACCTACGAAATTGGCTGTGTCCCTGGACGCAACCTACCCATTTGGGTGCGTCCCAGGAAGCAACTCCTGGGGTCCGTTTGGACAACCCTGGATACCACAAGTCCACAATGTCGTTTACAACTGAGTTGGCTCCTGACAATTCGACCTGACACCTGACCAATTCGACCTGACACCTGACCAACAATTAGACCTGACATCTGACCAAAACTTCGACCTGACACTGACAACTCAGACTTGGCCCCTGTGTTCTTCTGCTTGCCTCCCTATTTTTAGTTGTGGAAGGAATTTCACCCTAGGAGGTGGGTCTTCCAAACCAGCGTCACCGATGATTCAGTTTGAATGGCTAGCCGCTCTAAGCGTTGCAGGTCGTTGTCAACCACGATGGTAGCTTGTCCAGTTGAGGTAGAAGACCGCTCTTAGCCCGCGTACGACGGGTTCCCTTAACACCACGCCCCACCAGGCGTTATCATTACTTTTTCCCCCGAATGGCATTGCCACTCCTACAAATGAGTAGGTGCACTCCAGCCCTTGTCCTTCTGCTTATCCTTCTCTTAGTGCCATTCAGGGTACAACAAAGCGAGCCCGGCAGCGCGATTCTGCGCACGCTTTTTGAGCCCCACTGCGCGTTTCGCGCAGTTTTTCAACCCCCTGTGGCGTAGTTTTTGCGCTTTTTGAACTACAAAGCGCTGACATATTTGACGTTTGTGCGCTTTAAGCGCTGACCAATTTGACAAAATGTAGTACCCTGGTGCAATTGTCTGCAGCTCACACGTCCTCTTCCTCCTCGTCCTATTGTATGTCTTCGTCCTTTTCTCTCTCTCCTTGTTTACAGATCAGACAAGTCCCCGAGTGGTGAACGGGTTAGAATGGTCACCACAACCGGAGGAGTCCTCAGTTCGAACCTGCACTCCGACATGTGCACTAGAAATCCCTGGTCTCCGTGGTTCACGCACGGGGGGGGTAATTGTTGACTGCAATGTGCAGCCGGCTAGACGCAAAAAATGGCGTTTAGGACCTTGTAACAATTATAATTACTAGACATGTGCAGTTTCTCCTTCCTAGTGCCATTGTTGAGGGACTCGAAGGGATTCGCAGGTTTCGGGGGTCTCCTATTGTCTGTCGACGTCCATTTCTTTCTCTCCGTGTTCAACTGCTCAGGCTTACAGCTCCTTTTTGACCTTCTTCTTGCCACCCTTGTTCAACTGCTCAGGCTTACAGCTCTTGTTCAACTGCTCAGGCTTACAGCTCAACTGCTCAGGCTTACAGCTCTTGTTCAACTGCTCAGGCTTACAGCTCTTCTTGACACCCTTGTTCAACTGCTCAGGCTTACAGCTCTTGTTCAACTGCTCAGGCTTACAGCTCTTGTTCAACTGCTCAGGCTTACAGCTCTTCTTGCCACCCTTGTTCAACTGCTCAGGCTTACAGCTCCTCTTTGACCTTCTTCTTGCCACCCTTGTCCTTCTTCTTCTTTTTCTTCTTCTTCTCAGACTTGTCCCCCTCGGCCTTCTTCGCCTCTTCAGCAGCCTGAAAGCACACACGTTTTTTCTTAGTTGTGAAAATGATTTTTTTAATTATCTGTCTCCCGCAGCCTTCTTCGCCTCTTCAGCAGCCTGAAAACACTAACATTGTTTCTTAGTTGTGAAATGACTTTCACCTCGGGGAATTGAAAATGTTTTTTTTTCTGTCCCCCTCAGCCTTCTTCGCCTCTTCGGCAGCCTGAAAGGAAACACATTTTTTTAGCTGTGAAAATATGTCGAACTTCAGGTCACAAACCAGCGACACAAACCAGCGACACAAACCAGCGACACAAACCAGCAATTCACAACACAAACCAGCGATTGGGAAATTGGGAAGGGGGATTGAATTTGTGTTTGCTTCTCTGTCCCCCTCACATTCTCCTCCTCTTCAGAAGCCTGAAAGCACATACGGGGTAAGGGTGAATGTTTGTTTGGTCGAGGTTCGGCATCTCCCCTAAAACTTGTAGATTAGGCAAAAAAAGTCGTGGATCATCTCAAGCCCTAAGTGTATGTGCCTACTCTTTTGTAGGAGTGGCAACGCCATTAAAAATGAATCCTCAGTGTCGCTGGTTTGAGTCGTGAGACCCACCTCCTGGGGCGAAATCCTTTCACAACTAAAAAACGCGATTGTGGAAGGGGATTGAAAATTTGCATTTTTCATCCCCCCCCCCCCCCCCCCCCAAAAAAAAAGAAAACCAAACCAAACCAACCCTTCCTAAACCAACCCCCACAAACAGCACCAAAAACACTCTTCCCGCACACACATTGACACTCAATACTCAGTGAGATGATGCTTTCATCAGATTGTATTATTAAATGAGCACTGCAGCACGAACTCAGGGCCCCCCGTCGGTAAAACAATATTTTGGGGTTCAGTTCATCAATGCTTTTTATTTTCAAGCTCTTGTTATCACGGTTGTGCAAGTCAAGGGACAGGCCTCCTAAGGAATCCTCAGTGGGGGCTGTCTTGTATCCGGGGTCCCACTTCCCGGGGTGACAATCCTTACAATGACAAATACATAATGACAAATCCACAATGACAAATACATAATGACAAATCCACAATGACAAATACATAATGACAAATCCTTACAGTGACAAATACATAATGACAAATCCTTACAATGACAAATACATAATGACAAATCCACAATGACAAATACATAGTGACAAATCCACAATGACAAATACATAATGACAAATCCACAATGACAAATACATAATGACAAATCCACAATGACAAATACATAATGACAAATCCACAATGACAAATACATACAAAAAATCTTGATATATATAAAGAAATACAATCCTTTCGATGATCAATACAATAAATGCCGAATGGTGGCTTCCCCCAGCTGCGACATACGGGAGGGTCCTCTTATCACCACGCTTCTCCAGGCGTTACCTTTTTTTTGGTAATGTGTCAGGGGCCCACCTTGTCGGGTGAATGTCCTGAGCCCCCCCCCCCCCCCCCCCCATACACCAAGGAATAATAGAACAAACAGCGTCCAGAAGGACATTTTATCGTTCACAATCCATAGGAGACATATGTTTGATGCCCACCCCACCCCACCCCACCCCACCCCCACACACCCCCACCCCCACCAACCTACGCTCCCCCCCCCCCACCCCACCCCCACCCATCCAAACACACACACACTAAGGAATAGTAGAACAAACAGCGTCCAGGAGGACATCTTCTCATTCACAATCCGCGAGAAAAATGTTTTGTTCCCCCCCCCACCCCCCCACCCACACACACATCCACGCACGCACACACACTATGAAACAATAGAAAAAGTCCAGAAGGACATCTTCTAATTCAAAATCCAGGCGAAACATGTTTAGTGCACCTACCCACCCACCCCCTACCCCCCCAAAAGGATGAAAACGAAAACATACAAGACCCACCACCACCACCCACCCACCCCCTACCCCCCCTAAAGGATGAAAACGAAAACATACAAGACCCACCACCACCACCCACCCACCCCCTACCCCCCCTAAAGGATGAAAACGAAAACATACAAGACCCACCACCACCACCCACCCCCCAAAAAAGGAAGAAAACGAAAACATACAAGACCCACCATCACCACCACCATCACCACCAAAAAAATCCAGAAGGGAAATATAAGAAACGAGACCCACCAGCTCCTCCTCAACTCTTCTCAGCCTCTGAGCTGCAGTCTCAAAGCTTCCGTCCACTTCCTCGTCCATGATATCACTCAAGTCAAACTCATCCTCCACAATCTCCTCCTCCACTCCGACATCCCCATTGTCAGCAGCAGCATCGTCAGCGGCAGTAGGACCCTCTTCAGATGACAACACTGGGGCAGCCTGTATGGGGTGGGAGTTTTGTGTGTGTGTGTGTGTGTGTGTGTGTGTGAGCGAGAGTATGTGTGTGTGTCGTTGTCAGCAGCAGCATTGTCAGCGGCAGTAGGACCCTTGTCTGATGACAAGACTGGGGCAGCCTGTATGAGGAGCGCGGTGTGTGTGTGTGTGTGTGTTGTTTCCAGCGTCATCGTCAGTGGCAATAGGAACCTCTTTTCGTGACAACACTGGGGCAGCCTGGATGAGGTGCGCGGTGTGTGTGTGTATGTGTGTATGTATATGTGTGTGAGCATGTGTGAGCGAGAGTATGTGTGTGTATGTGTGTGTGTGCTGTTGTCTGCATCATCATTGTTAGCGGCAGTATGTGTGTGCGTTGTTGTCCCATGCAGTGGGCGGATTGTGTGTGTTGTTGCCAGCATCATCATCAGCAGAACCCTCTCCTGGTGACAAAACTGGGGCAGCCTGTATAAAGGTGGGCAGGGGGCGTGTGTGAGTTGGTTGTATCAGTGTGTGTGTGTGGAGGTGTGTGTGTGTGAAGGTGAGTGTGTGAGTGCGTGTGTGTGTGTGTGTCAGTGTGTGTGTGTGAAGGTGTGTGTGTGTGTGTCAGTGTGTGTGTCGGTGTGTGTGAGTGTCTTATCGCTGCCACCACCACACATATTAAGGTGGGCAGGGGGCGAGTGTACGTAAGTTTGTGTGAAAGTACGTTCTTGTGATTGACAACTCAATGGCAGTTGTTCTTGTGATTGACAACTCAATGGCAGTTGTTCTTGTGATTGACAACTCAATGGCAGTTGTTCTTGTGATTGACAACTCAAATGGGCAGTTGTTCTTGTGATTGACAACTCAATGGCAGTTGTTCTTGTGATTGACAACTCAATGGCAGTTGTTCTTGTGATTGACAACTCAATGGCAGTTGTTCTTGTGATTGACAACTCAATGGCAGTTGTTCTTGTGATTGACAACTCAATGGCAGTTGTTCTTGTGATTGACAACTCAATGGCAGTTGTTCTTGTGATTGACAACTCAATGGCAGTTGTTCTTGTGATTGACAACTCAATGGCAGTTGTTCTTGTGATTGACAACTCAATGGCAGTTGTTCTTGTGATTGACAACTCAATGCAGTTGTTCTTGTGATTGACAACTCAATGGCAGTTGTTTTGTGATGACAAATCCAATGGCAGTTGTTCCTGTTGAGTTGACAAACTCAAGTGGCAGTTTTTCTTGTGGATTTGACAACTTCACAGCAAGTTGGTGTGTGATGACACTTCAATGGGGCAGTCTGTTATTGATGATATGACCAAGCTAATGGCAGTTGTTCTTGTGATTGACAACTCAATGGCAGTTGTTCTTGTGATTGACAACTCAATGGCAGTTGTTCTGTGATTGACAACTCACAATGAAGTGTTATGTGATTGACAACATCCAATGCAGTAGAGTTGTTCTTGTGATTGACAACTCAATGGCAGTTGTTCTTGTGATTGACAACTCAATGGCAGTTGTTCTTGTGATTGACAACTCAATGGCAGTTGTTCTTGTGATTGACAACTCAATGGCAGTTGTTCTTGTGATTGACAACTCACTGACAGTTGTTCTTGTGATTGACAACTCACTGACAGTTGTTCAGTCCCCAGCTTGCCACCTACGTAACTCTGCATCTGCGTCTGCCTGTGCATCTGCCTGTTGGTGCCTGCTAATGTGTGTGTGTGTATGTGTGTGTGGCTGATTCTGCCTGTGCATCTGCCTGTTGGTGCCTGCTAATGTGTGTGTGTGTGCATGTGTGTGTGCATGTGTATGTGTGGCTGATTCTGCCTGTGCATCTGCCTGTTGGTGCCTGCTAGTGTGTGTGTGTGTGCATGTGTGTGTGCATATGTGTGTGTGGCTGATACTGCCTGTGCATCTGCCTGTTGGTGCCTGCTAATGTGTGTGTGTGTGCATGTGTGTGTGCATTTGTGTGTGTGGCTGATACTGCCTGTGCATCTGCCTGTTGGTGCCTGCTAGTGTGTGTGTGTGTGCATGTGTGTGTGTGTGGCTGATTCTGCCTGTGCATCTGCCTGTTGGTGCCTGCTAATGTGTGTGTGTGTGCATGTGTGTGTGCATGTGTGTGTGCATGTGTGTGTGGCTGATTCTGCTGTGCTCTGCTGTGGTCCTGATAGTGTATGTGTGCTGTGTGTGCATGTGTATTATGTGTGGCTGATTCTGCCTGTGCATCTGCCTGTTGGTGCCTTCTAAGTGGTGTTGGTGCATGTGTGTGTGCATGTGTATGTGTGGCTGATTCTGCCTGTGCATCTGCCTGTTGGTGCCTGCTAATGTGTGTGTGTGCATGTGTGTGTGCATGTGTGTGTGTGGCTGATTCTGCATGTGCATCTGCCTGTTGGTGCCTGCTAATGTGTGTGTGTGTGCATGTGTGTGTGCATGTGTGTGTGTGGCTGATTCTGCCAGTGCATCTGCCTGTTGGTGCCTGCTAATGTCTGTGTGTGTGCATGTGTGTGTGTGCATGTGTGTGTGCATGTGTGTGTGTGGCTGATTCTGCCAGTGCATCTGCCTGTTGGTGCCTGCTAATGTGTGTGTGTGCATGTGTGTGTGCATGTGTATGTGTGGCTGATTCTGCCTGTGCATCTGCCTGTTGGTGCCTGCTAATGTGTGTGTGTGTGTGTGCATGTGTGTGTGCATGTGTATGTGTGGCTGATTCTGCCTGTGCATCTGCCTGTTGGTGCCTGCTAATGTGTGTGTACATGTGTTTGTGTGCATGTGTATACGTGTGTGTGTGCATGTCTGCTTGTGCCTGAGTGCTTGTTCATGTGTGCTTGACAACTCACCCATAACTCCTCAGTCCTGATCTTGCCACCTAAGACAGCCTGCATCTGCATGTGCCTGCTGATAGGCAACTCACCCATAACTCCTCAGTCCTAATCTTGCCACCTAAGACAGCCTGCATCTGCATGTGCCTGCTGATAGGCAACTCACCCATAACTCATCAGTCCTGACATTGCCACCTAAAGACACCCTGCATCTGCATGTGCCTGCTGATAGGCAACTCACCCATAACTCATCAGTCCTGATATTGCCACCTAAAGACACCCTGCATCTGCATGTGCCTGCTGATTGGCAACTCACCAATAACTCATCAGTCCTGATATTGCCACCTAAAGACACCCTGTATCTGCATGTGCCTGCTGATTGGCAACTCACCCATAACTCATCAGTCCTGATCTTGCCACCTAAGACAGCCTGCATCTGCATGTGCCTGCTGATAGGCAACTCACCCATAACTCCTCAGTCCTGATATTGCCACCTAAAAACACCCTGCATCTGCATGTGCCTGCTGATAGGCAACTCACCCATAACTCCTCAGTCCTGATCTTGCCACCTAAAGACAGCCTGCATCTGCATGTGCCTGCTGGTTGGCAACTCACCCATAACTCATCAGTCCTAATCTTGCCACCTAAAGACAGCCTGCATCTGCATGTGCCTGCTGATTGGCAACTCACCCGAACCTGCCTGTGCCTGGTGTGTGTGAGTGTACGCTGGTGTGTGGTTGACAACTCACCGATAACTCCTCAGTCCTGATCTTGCCACTCAACACACCATCAATGAAGCTGTTCAGCGCTTCAGAGTTCAGAGACCTATCCATGGTGGCATACCTGCATGGTCGGTGGTTGGTGGTGGTCGGTGGTTGGTGGTGGTTAGTTTAGACCATCTACCCCAAGACCCCAGCAATGAGGCTGTTCAGCGCTTCAGAGTTTAAAGACTTATCCATGGTGGCATACCTGCATGGTTGGTGGTTGATGGTGGTTGGTGGATGATTGGTGGTCGGTGGTTGATGGATGGTGGATGGTGGATGATGATTATGGTTGATGGTCGGTTGTCGGTGGATGGTGGTCGGTGGTTAGTGGTCGTGGTTGGTGGATGGTAGATGGTTGATGGTAGATGGTTGATGGTTGATGGTTGGTGGTTGGTGGATGGTTGATAGTTGGTGGTGGGTGGATGGTTGCTAGTTGGTGGTGGGTGGATAGTTGATAGTTGGTGGGTGGTGGGTGCTTGATGGTTGGTGGTTAGTTTAGACCATTGACCTGAAGACCCCATCAATGAGGCTGTTCAGCGCATCAGAGTTCTAAGACCTATCCATGTTTGGTGGTTGATGGTGGTTGGTGGTTGATGTTTGGTGGTTGGTGGTTCATGGTTCTGGTTGGTGGTTCATGGTTCTGGTTGGTGGTTCATGGTTGGTGGTTGATGGTTGGTGGATGATGGTTGGAGGTTGATGTTTGGTGGTTGGTGGTTCATGGTTATGGTTGGTGGTTGATAGTTGGTGGTTGATGGTTGGTGGTTGATGGTTCATGGTTATGGTTGGTGGTTGATAGTTGGTGGTTGATGGTTGGTGGTTGATGGTTGATGGTTATGGTTGCTGGTCGGTGGTTGATGGTTGGTTGTTGGTGGATGGTGGTCGGTGGTTAGTCGTTAGTGGTTGGTGGATGGTGGATGGTGGTCAGTGGTTGATAGTTGGTGGCCTAGTGGTTGGTGGTTGATGGTTAGTATTTGATGGTCGGTGGTTGGTTGTTGATAGTTGGGGTTTGGGGGTTGGTGGTTGGTGGTTAGTGGCCAGTGGTTAGTGGTCAGTGGTTGGTGGTCAGTGGTTAGTGGTAGGTGGTAGGTGGTTAGTGGTCAGTGGGTAGTGGTTGGTGTAGGCTGGACCAGGATTACCCGTATTTCTATTTAATTTTGTATATCCTATGTGAAGAAGGATACATCCCCTTGGATATGGTTTGCAGTTAGGAACTTTTACAAGTAATTTAATGTCGTGTTGCATGTCCATCCTTCTGTAAGCTGAGCCTTCTCTCCCCATGCCCCAAATGGAATGTAAATAGGCTATTGACATTGCACACACGCCACTAGACTATAGCTTAAAAAAATGAAAGTGAACGGACCAAGTTGCAAGCTTTGTTTGGGTAGCCACATGGCATGTTTGGGGCATGCATGGAGTACACATACATGATAGGTAGAGCTGCCAGATGTGTGCCTGGGCCACACACTTGCTAGTATGTGCCAGATTACCCTACCTAAGCAGCCCTATTTGGGCATACCAAGATTAGAATCACACATGGTGCCCATGAGGCATATCCAGACCTCCCCGCCCACATTTGTGTGTACTCAATGCACCCCCCAAGCATGCCATGTGGCTACCCAAACCAACCTTTCAAATTGGTCCGATGACTTCACCATTTAAACGTCGCATCCCGGTTATAGATCACCTAGCGGGGCCGGCCCGAGTGCCGATCTCACGCGACCACCGTGCCTGGCCTTAGACATAAAGAAAACTGAGAGGGTAGAGGACACGCTCAGCCTAGGTTGTGCAGAAATGGTGCGGTATGGAAGATGAAATTCGCCAGAAACGTCGATGGGGTTGGTTACAAGCGTAACCATACGGGTAATCCTGGTACGCCCTAGTGGTTGGTGGTCAGTGGGTAGTGGCCAGTGGTTAGTGGTTGATGGTTGTGGTGGTGGATGGTGGTGGATGGTGGTTGGTGCCTGATACCACTCTGTACCCTCACACTCTGCCCCCCCCCCCCCCCCACACACACACACACACACATACACACACACACACACACACCCTTCCTCACACTCGTACAGAGAGATGTAGACATCATCTTACCTCAAGCGCTTTTGACTAACAGTCAACTGATAACACTCCGGTACCCTCACACTCTGCCCCACCCATCCTTCCCTTCCTTACACTTACACACACACTCCTACATACATAGAGCAGTAGAAATCATCTTACCTCGCTTAAGCGCTTTTGACTGAAGACCACCACTGTGGGTCAATCACTTTGCCTGATAACACTCCGGTACCCTCACTCTCACATACACACTCCTACATACATAGAGCACTAGAAATCATCTTACCTCGCTTAAGCGCTTTTGACTGAAGACCACTACTGTGGGTCAATTACTTTGCCTGATAACACTCCGGAACCCTCACACTCACATACACACTCCTACATACATAGAGCACTAGAAATCATCTTACCTCGCTTAAGCGCTTTTGACTGAAGACCACCAGTGGGTCAATCCCTTTGCGTGGTACCACTCCGGTACCTCACACTCTGGCCACCCTCCCCTTCCTCACACTCACACTCACACATGTACACTCACACCCACACGTGTGAGAAGTTGAAATCATCTCACCTCAAGAGCTTTTGACTAACAGTGGGTCAATTACTCTGCCTGATACCTCTTTGGTACCCTCACACTCTGGTCGCCCACCACTCCCCTTCCCCACACTCACACTCATACATACCTAGAGAAGTAGAAATCAGCTTACAGCCACATTAGGTCAATTACTCTGCCTGATACCCCTCCGGTACCCTCACACTCTGGTCGCCCACCACTCCCCCTCCCCACACTCACACTCATACATACCTAGAGAAGTAGAAATCAGCTTACAGCCACATTAGGTCAATTACTCTGCCTGATACCCCTCCGGTACCCTCACACTCTGGTCGCCCACCAATCTCCCTCTCCACACTCACACTCATACATACCTAGAGAAGTAGAAATCAGCTTACAGCCACATTAGGTCAATTACTCTGCCTGATACCCCTCCGGTACCCTCACACTCTGGTCGCCCACCACTCTCCCTCTCCACACTCACACTCATACATACCTAGAGAAGTAGAAATCATCTTACAGCCACATTAGGTCAATTACTTTGCCTGATACCACTTCGGTACCCGCATTCTCCGGTCGCCTTCCCCTTCGTCACACTCATAATCACACTTATACTAGTACATAGAGAATTATAACCATCTCACCTCAAGCGCTTTCGACTGAAGGCCATCACAGTGGGTCAACCAATTCGACTGATACCACTCCAGGACCCTCACACTTACACTCATACAGTCAAGGAGAATCCTAATCATCTTACCACCACAGTGGGTCAATCACTTCACCCACCCCTTCCTCACACTCATACTCACACATAGAAACGTAGAAATCATCTCACCGTACGTAGAAAAGTAGAAATGATCTTAGCACCACAGTGGGTCAATCACTTTGCCTGATGCCACTTCGTCACCCTCATTCTCAGGCCTTCCTCCCCTTCCTCACACTCATACTCAAAAGTCTTTTTGAATTTGTTTTGAAAAATTGAAAAATTTGAAAATTTCCTCACACTCATTCTCATGCCTTCCTCCCCTTCCTCACACTCATACTCAAACTCATACATACACAGAGAAGTAGGCAGCAGCTCTCCTCAAGCGCTTTTGACTGAAGGCCACCACAGTGGGTCAATCACTTCGCCTGATACCACTTCGTCACCCTCATTCTCAGGCCTTCCTCCCCTTCCTCACACTCATACTCAAAAATCTTTTTGAATTTTTTTTGAAAATTTTGAAAATTTTGAAAATTTCCTCACACTCATTCTCAGGCCTTCCTCCCCTTCCTCAAACTCATACTCAAAAATCTTTTTGATTTTTTTTGAAAATTTGAAAATTTCCTCACTCATTCTCAGGCCTTCCTCCCCTTCCTCAAACTCATACTCAAACTCATGCATACACAGAGAAGTAGGCACCATCTCTCCTCAAGCGCTTTTGACTGAAGGCCACAGTGGGTCAATCACTTCGCCTGAGAACACTCTGGTACCTCACACTCACACTCTAGCCACCCCCCCTCCCCTTCATCACACTCACACAGACATAGAGAATCCTAATCATCTTGCCACCACAGAGGGTCAATAACTTCGCCAGAAATCACTCCGGTACCCTCACACTCTGGTCACCCTCCCCTTCCTCACACTCTGGCCACCCTCCCCTGTGGTTTAGTTACTTCTGCTCACGTGGCTGCTTACTTTGGAGCATCCCTTCCGGTACCCTCACACTCTGGCCACCCTCCCCTTCCTCACACTCTCACTCATACATACGATAAAAAAGTAGAAATCATCGTACCTCAAGCGCTTTTGGCTGAAGGCCACCACAGTGGGGCAATCATTTTGCCTAATACCACTCCGGTACCTGCACACTCTGGTCACTCTCCCCTTCCTCACACTCACATTCACACTCATACAATAGAGAAGTTGAAATCACCTCACCTCAAGCGTTTTTGACTGAAGGCCACTACAGTGGGGCAATCACTTCGCCTGATACCAAAGGTGGCTAGCAGGGACCTGTGTAAGGTTTTCAATTTTATTTGTCAGTTATGTTTTTGTGTTGTTGATTTTGTGTGTTTTGTTTTTTATGTATACTGAAGGTGGCTAGCAGGGACCTGCGTATGTTTTTCGTTTGTTAGCTAGTTTTGTTTTTCGGTTGTTGATTTTGTTTGTTTAATGTCTTAATACCAAAGGTGGTTAGCAGGGACCTGTGTAGAGTTTTCGTTAGTTAATCAGTTTTTTTTGTTGTTGTTGTTATAGCAATTCAGGGGATGGACTGGACAAAAGTTTCGTACTTTGTCAAGAATTGTCGAGAATTCCAGGCCAAATTGTCTAGAATTCTCGGATTTCCAGGCCAAAATTCTCGACTTAGTACCACGTACGAGGTATCGCGCAAACGGTTTGTCCAGTTCATCCCCTGAATTGCTAGAATTATTAGTTTTTTGTACTGATACCAAAGATGGATAGCAGGTCCCTGCTGAAGGTTTTTTTGTTTGTTTGTTAGTTGCTGATTTTTTTTTTTTATTGATGGTGGGTGACGGCTAGCAGGGACCTGTGTAGAGTTTTCTTTTGATAGTTAGTTTTGGTTTTGACTGATAGTATGTGTTGGGTTGTGAGTTGTGGGTGTTGGGTGTTAGGTGCTGGGTGTCGCCTGACACCAAAGGCGGCCAGCAGGGACCTGCGTAGGTTTTTTGTTTTTGTTTTTATGTTTTTTTATTTTATTTTGTTGGCTAGCAGGGACCTGTGTAGAGTTTTCGTTTGTTAGTCAGTTTTAGTTTTGACTGCTGGTAGGTGTTGGGTGTTGGGTTGTGGGTGTTGGATGTTGGGTGTCGCCTGATACTTCAGGTGGCTAGCAGGGAACCTTTGCAGAGGTTTTTCGTTTTCGTTATGGGTTTTTTGCTTTCGTTTTCGTTTTGGGTTGTAAGTGTTGGGTGTTGGGTTGTGGGTGGTGGGTTGACTTACTTGTGGACGGCGACATAGGCCCATAAAAAGCCAGGGGATTAGAAGCCCTCCTTTTTTATTTCTTCTAGTTTCGGTTTTGGTTGTTGGTGGGTGTTGGGTGGTGGGTTGACTAACTTGTGAACGGTGACATCGGCCCATACAAAAGCCAGGGCTTCAGTTGCCCTTTTTGTATTAGCTGTGTTTTTGGTTGTTAGTGGGTTGTTGTTGCTGGGTGGGTGCTGTTGCTGGTGGGTGTTGATGGGTGGTGGGTTAACTTACTTGTGGACAGTGACATCGGCCCATACAAAAGCCAGGGGTTCAGTCGCCCATTTGTATTAGTTGTGTTTTGGTTTTGAGGTTCAGTTTCGGTTGTTGATGGTTGGTGGGTGGTAGGTGGTGGTTGGCCACAGGGGTTTGTAGCACTTCCAAGAGACTTGTGGGTGTTGGGTGGTGGGTGGTGGGTTGACTTACTTGTGAACGGTGACATCGGCCCACACAAAAGCCAGGGCTTCAGTCACCCTTTTTGTATTAGTTGTGTTTTTGGTAGTTGTTGGGAGTTGGGTTGTTGTTGTTGGGTGTTGGGTTGTGGGTGTTGGGTTGTCGGTGTTGGGTGCTGTTGTGTTGTTGTGTTGGGTGGTGGGTTGACTTACTTGTGGACGGTGACATCGGCCCATACAAAAGCCAGGGGTTCAGTCGCCCTCCCTTTTTCTTAGTTGTGTTTTTTGCAGTTGTTGGGTGTTAGGTTGTCAGTGTTGGGTGTTGGTGGGTGTTGATGGGTAGTTGGTTGACTTACTTGTGGACGGTGACATCGGCCCATACAAAAGCCAGGGGTTCAGTCGCCCTCTTGTGTGCCACTGCAGAAACAATCTCCATGGCGTCCTCAACCTCATCTTCATCGTTGCCACGAAGCAGGGTGACCATACAGATACCGCCCTGTTGGGTTGTTTTTAGTTGGTTTGAGTTGGCTTGGTTGGGTTGGGTTGGTTTGAGTTGGTTTGGTTTGGTTTGGTTTGGGTAGAAGCCACCGCAGAAACTATATCGTTGGCATCCTCAACCTCATCCTCATCGTTGCTACGGAGCAGGGTGACCATGCAGCTACTGCCCTGTTGGGGATGCAGGATAGGGGTTAGCACAAGGAGCCAGAGGTTGGCTTGGCTTGGTTTGGTTTGGTTTGGGTAACAGCAATGGCATAAACGATTTCGTTGGCATCCTCAACCTCATCCTCATAATTGATACGGAGCAGGGTGACCATGCAGCTACCCCCCTGTTGGGGACGTAGGATAGGGGTTAGCACAAGAAGCCAGAGGTTAGCTTGGTTTGGTTTGATTTGGTTTGGTTTGGATTGGTTTGGTTTGGGTAACAGCAATGGCAGAAACGATTTCCATGGCGTCCTCAACCTCATCCTCATCGTTGCCACAAAGCAGGGTGATTATGCAGATACCGCCCTGTTGGGTTGGTTTGAGTTGCTTTGCTTTGGTTTGGGTTGGGAAACAGCAACATCATACATGATTTCCATGGCGTCCTCGACCTCATTCACATCTTTGACACGGAGCAGGGTGACCATGCAGATACCCCCCTGTTGGTTTGGTTTGGTTTGGTTTTATTTGGTTTTGAGTTGGGTTAATCACAAGGAGCCAGAGGTTGGGTTGGGTATGAGCAGCATCTGCAGCAGCAGCAGGGTGACCATGAATGTGCCGCCCTGTTGGGGGTGTAGGACAGGGGTTAGCATAATAAGGAAGAGGTTGGGTTGGGTACTAGTAGCAGCAGCAGTAGCAGCAACAGCAGCTGGGTGAGCATGCAGATACCGTCCTGGGGTTGGTTTGAGTTGGTTTGAGTTGGTTTGGGTTGGTTTGAGTTGGTTTGAGTTGGTTTGAGTTGGTTTGGTTTGGGTTGGTTTGAGTTGAGTTGGGTTGGGTAACAACCACAGCAGTAACAATTTACATGGCGTCCTCAACCTCATGCACATCGTTGCCACGAAGCAGGGTGACGATACAGATACTGCCCTGTTGGGTTGGTTTGAGTTGGGTTTAGCAGGAGCCAGAAGTTGGTTTGGTTTGGTTTGTGTTGAGTTGGTTGGGTTTGTTTGTTTTGTTTTGGGTGGAATTTTGGACTCCGTATCTTTAATTTGTCCCGAAAATTCAAATCTATCAGCTGCTTTGGAGCACTCGTTATGTCATCTTTCAGACGCACTAGCCAGCTTTAGGTTTGGCCTAAGGACAGGGGGAAGTAGCTGCATGAAGCTGCTACATGTAGTAAAAATATAATCAGTGCTCCTGCTAGCTCCATTAGCCAGCCCCTGGGTCAAGACCAAAGCTATCAGCTGCTTTGGAGCACTCGTTATGTCATCTTTCAGACGCACTAGCCAGCTTTAGGTTTGGCCTAAGGATGGGGGGAAGGAGCTGCCTAGAAGCTGCTACGCGTAGTAAAAAAAGAATCAGTGCCCCCGCTAGCTCCATTAGGCCCTTGGGTGAAGCCTAATGCTATGAGCTGCTTTGGAATGCTCGTCATGTCAGCTGTCATATTTGAACTTGAGCTTGGTTACATAGTTTCAGGCAGAAATTTGGCTGCTTGCTGTCTTAGGCGGTATTTGTTTTTACCAGAAAATGAGCTTTCAAATTAACTAGCCATCTTAAGGTTTCGCCCAAGGATGGGGGAAAGGTGCTGCCTAGAAGCTGCTACTCGTAGTAAAAAAAAATGCAGTGTCGCAAGCGACGCGGAAAATAGACTAAGAGTGTTGGCAACGGAACGACTGGTCGCAACGGAATGAAGCCGACAGAAGCCAGTTAGTTAGAGACAGTTGGCTGTAGTGTCAGGCTTCGTGACGGTCGCACACACACACACACACACAAACAAACAGACAAACGGACGACAGGGTGACCCTGGGAGCTCCCGCCCCCCAGAAGGGGGGACTCCACCAACAAACAGTTCAATTCACCAAGACACTATAACAATAAGTGGTGGCTGAGATAGTGGCTATACAGTGGGTTCCAGAGCCGGGGGGGGGGGGGGGGGGGGGGGTATGCAGAAGGGTGCCTCAGCACTTTTTTGTGATGGGGTCTAGCACTTTGTTTTTTGTCCCCCCCCCCCCCCCCCCTGCAATTCGCTACTACAAAGCCTCAACACACTCTTACTGCCTTGCTGCAAAGCTCGGCAAAAAATATTGAAATTGAAATTGTTACATCCGTGTAATACATTCACTCACAGGACGTGAAGTTAAGGACACCATAACGTAAGCCGGAGCTAGCTATAGTCACTGTTCTCGGCAAAATCTTCTTTGTCAAATGAAACACGATGTAAACAACAATTCAAGTCAGCACAAAAAGGCATCAAACCACTCCAGTACCTCGCTAAAAGCTTGGCAAAAAAAATCGAATTCAAAACCAATGAAAAATAATTCAAGGAACTTCAAGAAGGCATTGCAACACTCTTACTACCTTGCTGCAAAGCTTGGCACACAAAAAAACTGTTGAATAAAAACCAATGAAAAACAATTCAAGGCAACACAAAAAGGCCCCGGACACACTCTACTACCTTGCTGCAAAGCTCGGCAAAAGAATCTGTGTTAAATGAAACACGATGTAAACAACAATTCAAGTCAGCACAAAATGGCATTAAATCACTCCATTACCGTGCTGCAAAGCTCGGCAAAAAAAATCAAATGGAAAAATGAAAAACAATTCTAGGCACTAAAAAAAACATAGAAATACATCATTACCTTGCTGCAAAGCTCAGCAAAAGATTCCTTGTCCTCTGCCTTAGCAACGCTCTCTAATGCAGGTGCATCCTTGCTTCCCATGCCTGTTGGTGTGTTGAATTGGGAGGGATTGGGTTTGGAGGGGTTGGGTCGGGTCAAGTTGGGTTGGGTTCGCTCTCCGATGTAGGAGCATCCTTTCCTCCCATGCCTGTTGGTGTGTTGAGTTTGGAGGGGTTGGGTTGGGTTGAGAGGGGTCGGGTTAGGTCGAGTTGGGAGGGGTTGAATTGAGAGGGGTTGGGTTGGGTCAAGTTGGGAGGGGTTGGGTTGGCTCTCCAATGCAGGTGCATCCTTGCTTCCCATGCCTGTTGGTGTGTTGAATTGGGAGGGATTGGGTTGGGTTGAGTAGGGTTGGGTTGGGTTGGGAGGGGTTGGGCTGGGACGAGTTGAGTTGGGTTCGATCTCCGATGCTGGAGCATCCTTTCCTCCCATGCCTGTTGGTGTGTTGGGTTTGGAGGGGTTGGGTTGGGTTGAGTTGGGAAGGGTTTGGGTTGGGAGGGTTTGGGTTGGGACGAGTTGAGTTGGGTTCGCTCTCCGATGCAGGAGCATGCTTTCCTCCCATGCCTGTTGGTGTGTTAAGTACGGAGTGATTGGGTTGGGTTGAAATTGGAGGGGTTGGGTTGGGTTGAGTTTGGAAGGGTTGGGTTGGGTTGGGTTGGGAAGGGTTGGGTTGGGTTGGGAGGGGTTGAGTTGAGTTGAGTTGAGTTGAGTTGGGTTGGGTTGGGTTGGGTTGGGTTGGGTTGGGTTGGGTTGGGTTGGGTATTGTTAAGAAGGGTTGGGAGGGGTGGGGTTTGGACTCCGATGCAGGAGTGTCCTTGCTTCCCATGCCTGTTGGTGTGTAGAATTGGGAGGGGTTGGGGTGGCTTGAGTTGGGTCGGTTTGGGTCGAGTTGGGAGGGGTTGAGTTGAGAGGGTTGAATTGAGAGGGGTGGGGTTGGGTCAAGTTGGGAGGGGGTGGGTTGGCTCTCCAATGCAGGTGCATCCTTGCTTCCCATGCCTGTTGTTGTGTTGAGTTTGGAGGGGTTGGGTTGGGTTGAGAGGGTTGGGGTTGGGTCGAGTTGGCAGGGGTTGAGTTCAGAGGCAGGAGCATGCTTTCCTCCCATGCCGGTTGGTGTTTTGAGTAGGGAGTGATTGGGTTGGGTTGAAATTGGAGGGGTTGGGTTGGGTTGAGTTTTGGAAGGGTCGGGTTGGGTTGGGTTGGGTTGGGTTGGGTTGGGTTGGGTTGGGTTGGGTTGGGGAGGGTTGGGTTGGGTTGGGTTGGGTTGGGTTGGGTTGGGTTGGGTTGGGTTGGGTTGGGTTGGGTTGGGGTTGGGTTGGGTTGGGGTTGGGTTGGGTTGGGTTGGGTTGGGTTGGGTTGGTGGGTGGGTGGGGTGGGGTTGCATGTTATAATGTCCTTTATTCGCTGAAGATAGAAAACATATTTTTTAGAAGCTGGAAATTGAACCTTAATTGGTAGATAAAGAGATGAAGAGATAAAGCAATAAGCTGGTCATGAATCGTGATTCCTTTGAAGGTTGGAAATACCTAATACATTTTCATATAAAATGCGATAAGAAAAGCAATAAGAAATTCGATACAAATATCACAATTAAATTAGTTTCCCATATGAGATGATGATATAACTATATTGTAGAATAAAATTATCACTGCACTCTGATTGTCTCTCACACTGTGCCAAATCAGGGCCCCCCAATTATCACTGCAGCACCAAATCAGGGCCCCCCAATTATCACTGTGCCAAATCAGGGCCCCCATTGGCAAACGGATTGTTTGGGGTACAGTTCAACAACCCTTTTTCTTTTGAGCCCTTCTAGCCCCGGTTGGGCAGGTCCCTGTAGCCGCTTTGGCCTACCCCTGGTATTGGCCTGGTATTTGGCCTGGTATTGGTATTTGGCCTGGTATTGGTATTTGGCCTACCCCTGGACTGCGACTCATGTTCTTTGCCTGCCCATGTCAGCATTCATCATATGGCGCTATTATATTGAGTGAGCAGGTATAGCTGAAAAGAAAAGAACAGATGACATAGATGAGGTTGCGCAGGTCCCTATAGCCTATTTGGCCTACACCCGGACTGTGACATACATACAACTACTACTATAATGGCAGTACCAGTATTACAGTGGTATTAGTAATACCGTAGTGGTAGCAGCAGTGCGGTACTGATCATAATGTAGTACTGAAGTGCCAACACTGCAACAAAGTACAACAAAACTATCCCCGTTCAATGAATGGCTTTGTGGCAGAGCTCTTCTAGGCAGCTTCCCTGGCTGGTTACCCAGCCAAACATATAGCAATGTAGTGCAGCTGGAAGCTGACAGAATTGACTTTCCAGCACTGCTGCAATCTTGGGGCTTAGCCAAGTGGCTGGCTCAGGGAGCAGCCTAGAAGCTGTAGCTGAAAAGAAAAGCTATCATTCTTGAATTGAATCAAACATTTGAAGTGAACTATACCCCTAGGACCAGAATCCCCGTTCAACGATTGGCTCAATGGCAGAGCTCCTTGAACGACTAAAGTGCCGGGTTCGAATCCCTACGGGTGCGCCCTGGTGCTCGCGGTTGCTGTCAACCGCCGTGGTAGCTTTGTCCAGGTAAAGTAGCAGCCCTTTTCCTACCGCTGTAAGACGAGGCTTCCTTACTACCACGCCCCACCAGGCGTTATCGTTACAACACAACTGACCTGTCACCTGCTCCCACATGGTGTACTGTAGTGCTGAAACTGCAAAAAGTACAACACAACTGACCTGTCACCTGCTCCCACATGGTGTACAGCTGCTCCACCCACTGCTTCATGAGACGGTACCTGCAGACGCATGTCAAATGTCAAATTAATACAAATAGCAAGAACACAAATTGTACATCATAATACGATGCATGAGTTTTGAGGTACAACTGCTCCACCCCCAGCTTCATGAGCCGGTACCAGCTGACAAGATATCAAATGTCAAATTAATAAAAATAGCCAAGAAAGAAGGGACATCTTAATACGATGCATGAGTTTGAGGTACAACTGCTCCACCCCCTGCTTTATGAGCCGGTACCAGCTGACAAGATATCAAATGTCAAATTAGTAAAAATAGTTAAGAAAAAAGGGACATCTTAATACGATGCATGAGTTTTGAGGTACAACTGCTCCACCCCCTGCTTCATGAGCCGGTACCAGCTGACAAAAGTCAAATGTCAAATTAATAAAAATATCCAAGAAAGAAGGGACAACTTTATACGATGCATGAGTTTGAGGTACAACTGCTCCACCCACTTAAGATGTCCCTTTTTTCTTAACTATTTTTACTAATTTGACATTTGATATCTTGTCAGCTGGTACCGGCTTCATGAGCCGGTACCAGCTGACAAGATATCAAATGTCAAATTAGTAAAAATAGTTAAGAAAAAAGGGACATCTTAATAAGGTTGAGGAGGTACAAATGCTGAAATGCTCCACCCACTGCTTCATCAGGCAGTTCCTGCAAACACATGTCAAATAAATAAATAAATAAATAAATAAATACATATATAAATAAATAAATATATAAATAAATAAATAAATAAATAAATAAATAAATAAATAAATAAAAATAGTTACGAAAAAAGGGACATCTTAATAAGGTTGAGGAGGTACAAATGCTCCACCCACTGCTTCATCAGACGTTACCTGCAGACATTGTCAAATAAACAATACAACAAAGAAATAAATGAATAAATAAATAAATAACCAAATAATTACTTAACTAAATAAATAAATAAACAAATAAATAAATACATAAATCAATAAATGAATTAGTAAGCACATAACTAAATAAATATATAAATGAGGTTGGCCATGAGGCATGAGGTTGAGGGGGAAGCTGAACTTGAAATGGGTTACACAGCCCCACTGAGCCTCTTCCAGTGAGTTACAATGGTCTAGTGGTAGACCAGATTGCTTCAGAAAGAAGAGTCGGGGGTTCGACTCCCCCTTCGGTCGCTCTTGGCGTTGCAGGTCGTCGTCAACCGTGATGGTAGCTTGTCCAGTTGAGGTAGGAGACCGCTCCCCACCCGTGTACGACGGGCTCCCTTAACACCACGCCCCACCAGGCGTTATCATTACCTTAGGCCCACTGGCTCATCAGACGGTACTTGCTGACACATTTACAATTTATACATAAATAAATAAACAAATAAATAAACAAACAAACAAACAAACAAACAAACAAACACACAAATAAATAAATAATAACAGGGTGGTAAGAACACACACAATGATCATCAGGCCTGACGCACTTCGATGGACCCTGGTGGGGCTACACAGTCATACCCATCTTGCCATTCCCCTCCTCATTTATACCCCCCCCCCCCCACCCCCCCACCCACCCACCCCCTCCCCCCCCAACACACACACACACACTCACACACACACACAAAACACACACCTCCCCACCTGGGGTGAAATGTTATCAAACTAACATACAGCACGGTATCAACACGGAAAAACACACACACAGTGATTATGAGGTGTGGATCACTTCAACGGACCCTGGTTGCGTTACACAGACACACCCATCATGTTTTGTCCCTCCTCATACTAGACCCCCCCCCCCCCCCCACACACACACACACACACACACACACACACACACACACACACACGCACACACACACATACACTCCTCCCCGCCTTGGGTGAAATCCTATAAAAAAAAGATACAGAACACGACCACAGTGGAAAGAACACACGCAGTAATGGTGTGCGACTCACTTAGATGGCCCCTGGTAAGGCTGGACAGCCACACCCATCATGTTTTGTCCCTCCTCATACTAGACCCAACCCTGGGGTGAAATCCTTTCAGACAAACATACAGAACATCAACAGAACACACACAGTAATCGTGTGTGTCTCAGTCAGGTCGGTAGGATCACACACAGTGATCATGAGGTGTGGATCACTTCAATGGTAGGGTTACACAGTTACACACATCTTGACATTCCCCTCCTCATTTTATAACCCCCCACACACCCACCCACACACACACACACACAAACACACACACAAACACCCACACCCACCCACCCACCCACACACACACAAACACACACACTCCTCCCCGCCTGGGGTGAAATCCTTACAGAGGTTAGGGCTGGATAGTCACACCTACATTAACACTGCCCTCCTCATTTTAGACCACCCACCCACCCACACCAACACCCCCACACACACCCCCCACCCACACTCCTCCCCTCCCGGGTTGAAATCCTATCAAAAAAACATACAGAACATGACCAGGGCGGTAACCCCCGGGCTGAAATCCATTCAAACATACAGAACATTAACATAACTCACAGTAATTGTGTGTGACTCAGTCAGTGCTCATGAGGTCACGTCAATGGACCCTGGTAGGGATGAACAGTCACACCCCGGACACACCCATCTTGTTCTGTCCCCCCTCATACTAGACCCACCCCTGGGGTGAAATCCATTCAAACAAACATACAGAACATTCTCAGAGAACACACACAGAAATCGTTTGTGACTGAGCGAAGGCGGTAGGAACACACACAGTGATCATGAGGTGTGGCTCACTTCAATGGACCCTGGTAGGCCCCCCACCCACCCACCCACACACACAAACTCACACACACAAACACACTTCTCCCCTCCTGGAGTGAAATCCTCACAAACAAAGATACAGAACACGATCAGAACACGCACAGTGATCATGAGGTGTGGCTCACTTCAATGGTCCCTGATAGCCTTCACCCACCCCACCCACCCCACCCACCCACACAAACTCACACCCACAAAGACACTCCTCCCCTCCCGCAGTGAAATCCTTACAAACAAACATACAGAACACGACCAGAACACGCACAGTGATGAAGAGGTGTGACTCACTTCAATGGTCCCTGATAGCCTCCACCCACCCCACCCACCCACACAAACTCACACCCACAAACACACTCCTCCCCTCCCGCAGTGAAATCCTTACAAACAAATATACAGAACAGGACCAGAACACGCACAGTGATGAAGAGGTGTGACTCACTTCAATGGTCCCTGGCAGGGTTACACAGTCTTACCCATATTACCCTGTCCCCACTCATACACGACCCACCCCTGGGGTGAAATCCATCCAAACAAACATACAGAACATTAACAGAGCACACACAGTAATTGTGTGAGACTTAGTCAGGACGGTAGGAACACACACAGTGATCATGAGGTGTGACTCACTTCAATGGACCCTGGTAGGGCTGGACAGTCATACCCATCTTGTTCTGTCCCTACCCCCCCCCCCACACACACACACACCCACCCGACCCCCCCCACCCACACACACCGCCTGGTGTGAAATCCTTACAAAAAAATATACAGAAAATTACCAGAAAACACACAAAGTGATCAAGAGGTGTGACTTACTTCAATGGACCCTGGTAGGGTTACTCATTCACACCCATCTTCGTCTGTCCCCCCACATACTAGATCCCCCCCCCCCCCCCTCCCCCCCCCCACCACACACACACACCACTGGGGTGAATCCTTTCAAACACACATCCATAGCATGCGTGAGGCGGTCAAAATGTCAAAAACCAAGGCAGTAATCGTGTGTGACTCACTTCAATGGACCCTGGTAGGGCTGGACCGTCATACCCATCTTGTTCTGTCCCTCCACATACTCAGGATGGTCGTGGCTCAGGGGCACAGGCAGTAACATGCGCAAGGACGGGACCTGCATAATCATTTTATTTTTTATTTTTTGTTTTTATCTGCTTTTATTTGTTTTTATTTGTTTTTATTTTGTATTAGTTTTAATTTGTTTTTAATTTGTTTTTGTATTTGTTTTTGTGAGAATTTCAGGTAAGAAGTGACTCAAGTACACGATTTTCATTTCTGCTTTATCGGGCTGTGGGTCACAGGCAGCAATATCCGCAAGGAGGGGACCTGCACAATGAATTATGTTTTTGTTCGTCTTTTGTGATAAATGTAGGTATGTAGAGAGTGACTAGAGCAGATAATTTTCTTTCTGATTCCATTGGGCAGAAGGGTTCAGGGGCAATGGCAGCAGCATACGCAAGGAGGGGGCCTGCACAACAAACAATTGTTTTTTTTTGCTTTTCTTTCTGATTCCTTTGGGCACAAGGGTTGCGGGGCACGAGCAGCAACATACACAAGCAGGGGGCCTGCAAAAGAAATTATTGTTATGTTGTGTTTTCATTTTTGATTCATTTGGGCAGAAGAGCTTAGGGGCACAGGCAGCAACATGCACAAGGAGGGGACCTACACAATTTATTTTATTTTTGACTTGTTTGTATTTCTGCTTCATTTGGGCGCAAGAGTTACAGGGGCACAGGAAGCAACATGCGCAAGGAGGGGGCCAGCATGCTCAATTTTTTTTTTTTTTTTTGATTTTTTTTTGATTTTTTTTTTTAGTTTTTTTTTTTTTTTGTGAGTAATGCAGGTAATAAGTGTCATAAGTGGCAACATGTGCAATGAGGGGCCCTGCAGGGGCCTCCATGCTCCATTCTGTTTTTGTTTTGCTTTTGTTTTGTTTTTGTTTTGTTTTGTTTTGTTTTTGTTTATTGTTTTGTTTTTGTTTTGTTTTTCGTGAGTAATGCAGGTGGGAAGTGACTTAAGTGGCAACATGTGCAATGAGGGGGCCTGCATGCTCAATTCTATTTTTGTTTTGTTTTGTTTTTGTTTATGTTTTTTTATGTTTTTGTTTATGTTTTTGTTTTGTTTTGTTTTTGTATTGTTTAGTTTTTGTTTAGTTTTTTGGATGTTTAGTTTTGTGAGTAAAGCAGGTGGGAAGTGACTAAAGTGGCAACATGTGCAATGAGGGGGCCTGCACAAGAAATCTAGGTATGTTCGAAAAGGTTTGAAGTGCCGAAAGTGGACATTTCATTTCGGTTTCATTTCTGCAGAAAGGATCAGGGGCCCTGGCAGCTACATGTGCAAGGAGAAGGCCTGCACGATGAATTCTGTTCTGGTTTTGCTTTTGACAGTAATGCAGGTGGGAAGCAGGGTACTACATTCCGTCAAATTGGTCAGCGCTTAAAGCGCACAAACGTCCAATTGGTCAGCGCTTCTTAGTGAAAAAACACAAAAACTGCGCGCTGCACCCACAGGAGGTTAAAAAAACTGTGCCAAACGCGCAGAGGGGCTCAAAAAGTGTGCGCGAAATCGCGCTGCCGCGCGCGCTTTGTAGTACCCTGGTAGGAAGTGACTTCAACAAAGGGGTCTTGACCACGCTGAACTGCTTCATCAGGTCTCGCCAATGGGCGAAGTTGTCTAACACCAACCAAAGCAAAGCCAAGGCACTCACTCCACTGTGTCTATGATTATACATTTAAAACAAACAAAGGCAAAAGCAGACCAACACTAACCACTCACCTTGACCACTCTCCTTGAGCACTCACTTTGACCACACTAAACTGCTTCATCACATCTTGGGCCTCTGGAGCAGCTGTCTTGCACCAACCCAAGCCAAGGCAGTCCACCTTTTGTTTTTTTAAACAAAGAACGAAACAGACCAACACTGACCACTTACCTTGACCACCTTGAACTGCTTTATCACATCGTGGGCCTCTGGAGCAGTTGTCTTGAACCGAAACCAAGCCAAGTCACTCCACCGTTTTTTTTTATTTTTGAAAACAAAAACGAAACAGACCAACACAAACCACTCACCGTGACCACCATGAACTGCTTCATTAAATCGTGGGCCTCTGGAGCAGTTGTTCTACACCAACCCAAGACAAGGTAGTCCGCCGTGTTTATTATTATAGATTTCACGAAACAAATACCAATAAAAACAATATATATACGTTATTTTATGTGTTTCTGTATCTGTGTATCCACCAATGACCAACACCTACCACTCACCTTGACCACATTGAACTGCTTCATCACCTCTTGGGCCTCTGGAGCAGTTGTTCTACACCAACCCAAGACAAGGCAGTCCACCGTGTTTATTATTATAAATTTCAAGAAACAAATACCAATAAAAACCAAATATATACGCTATATTATTTGTTTCGCTATATTTTTGTAATCGCCAATGATCAGCACTGAGCACTCACCTTGACCACATAGAACTGCTTCATCAAATCTTGGGCCTCAGGAAAGTTTTCTTACACCACCAACCCAAGCCAAGGCACTTTTATTTTTGTTTAAATTTTGAGAGGAAGAAAAAAAATGAAACAGACCAAGAGGGAACCACTCACCTTGACCACATTGAACTGCTTCATCACATCTTGGGCCTTGGTAGCAGTTGCCTTACACCAACCCAAGCCAAGGCAGTCCACTTTTTGTTTTTATAAACGAAGCAGACCAACACAGAGACCACATTGAACCAGGGTACTACAAAGCCCGCGCAGCACGATGTTGCGTACGCTTTTTGAGCCCCAATGCGCGATTTCGTACTACATAGCCGACATAACCTCTAGGGCCTTGGTGGCAGTTGTCTGACACCAAAACCAAGCCAAGTCACTTCCCCCTTTTTTTTTTTTTTTAACGAAATAGACTAACACAGACCACTCACCTTGGCCACATTGAACTGCTTCGTCACCTCTTGACCCTCAGGAAGGTTGTCTTCCACCACCAACCCAAGCCAAGACTCTTTTGTTTTTGCAATTTTGAGAAGAAGGAAAAAATGAAACAGACCAACACAGACCACTCACCTTGACCACATTGAACTGCTTCATCACATCTTGGGCCTCTGGAGCAGTTGTCCTGCACCAACCAAAGCCGAGGCGGCTTGCATTGCGGTTGTTGAGTGCCAGCGCCTTGTAGATGCCGGGTATCTCCTCCTTGTTGGTAAACAGGATGGCCTGTATGTGTACAGGGGATACGATGTTTTTTTTTGCATTTTATTATTAGTATTGATAAGCAGGATGGCCTGCACGAGTACAGGGGCACGCCGTGTTTTTCATTATTTTTATTTCTATTAATTGTTAGCAGGACGGCCTGCATGTCGTTTTTTATTTGAAGGCTGCAATGGCGGTTGTTGAGTGCCAGCGTTTTGTAGATGCCGGGTATCTCCTCCTTGTTGGGTGAACAGGACGGCCTGTATGTGTACAGGGGGTATGTTGTGGTTTATATTTGGGGATGGTGGCACAACATATGGGATATATATGGGATATATATGGGATATCCCGTGGTTCTTATTTGTATTTTATCATTTTATTATTGGTAAGCAGGATGGCCTCGGATTTTTTTTTTTTTGTAAGACTACAGTTGCAGCCTCTTTCTGTGATATACATTGGTCTAGTGGTAGACTAAGTCACTTTAAGAATGAAGAGTCGGGGGTTCGACTCCCCCTTCGGTCGCTCTTGGCGTTGCAGGTCGCCAACCGCGATGGTAGCTTGTCCAGTTGAGGTAGGAGACCACTCCCCACCCGCGTACGACGGGCTCCCTTAACACCACGCCCCACCAGGCGTTATCATTACCATTACAGTTGCGGTTTTTGAGTGCCAGGGCCTTGCAGGTGCCGGGTTTAGGGTTTTTGAGTGCCAGGGCCTTGCAGGTGCCGGGTTTCCCCTCCTTGTTGGTAAAGAGGATGGCCTGCACAAGTACAGCTCCCCGCCCCCCCCCCCCCCCACCACCACCACCACCTCCCCCCCCCCACCCACCCACCCACCCCACCCCACCCCAACATACCCCCCCCCCCACACCCCAAAACATGAACTCACCTTGGGCATCCCAACCCCACCACCCACCCACCCACCCACCCACACCCAACCAACACATCCCCCCACCCCCCAAAACGTAAACTCGCCTTTTTGCTCCGTGTTTAGGGCTGTTTTTTAGTGCTTACGACTTTGCTGTTTTGTCCGTTTTTTGCTGTTTTTTGGCCCAACCAAAACCCACCCATCCCCCCACCCTACCCCCCACACACACATACCCCCACCCCCACCCATCCCCCCACCCCTCAAAACGTGAACTCACCTTGGGCATCACCATGGGCACTCTGCCTGAGAGGCTGGGTTCCATGCCAGCCTGGATGACTCATTCATGGCGCCTTTTTCATTCCGTGTTTTGGGCTGTTTTTCGGTGTTTACGGCTTGGCTATTTTGCCCGTTTTTGGCTGCTTGTTTGGCTGTTTCCCCTAGTTTGACCTTTTTTTGCTCTTTGTGAACTCACCTTGGGCATCACCATGGGCTCTCCGCCTGAGGGGCTGGGTTCCATGCCAGCCTGGATGACTCATTTATGGCGCCTTCTTTGTTCTGTGTCTTGGGCTGTTTGTCCTGTTTACGGCTTAGCTGTTTTGCCCGTTTTTGGCTGTTCGTTTGGCTGTTTTCCCCTAGTTCGACCTGGTGTGACTGCTGTTTTTGCTGTTTTTTTGTGATTGGCTTTTTGTGGACTCACCTATCGCCTTTTTTGTTCTGTGGTTGGCTGCTCTTTTCCCTTTTTTCCTTTTTTCCTTTTTCATTTTTTCTGTTTCTGTTAGTTGGCGGACTAGCTATTTGATTGGCTATTTTTCCTTTTTTTCTTTCTGTTTTTTGCTGCTTTACAGTGTTTGCGGTTTGGGGGGTCAAAGTTAGGCTGTTTGTTTGGCTGTTATGTCCTAGTTTGACCTGGTGTGACTGCTGTTTTTGCTGTTTTTTTTGTGATTGGCTCTTTTTGGACTCACCTTGGGCATCACCATGGGTTCTCTGCCTTAGGGGCTGGGTTCCATGCCAGCCTGGATGACTCATTCATGGCGCCTTTTTTGTTCCGCACATTGGCTGTTTGATTAAAAAACAAATCCCTCTGTTCTTCATTTTTTTTGTGGTGTGGCTGTTATGTCTGTGGTTGGCTTTTTGGAGGGCTATTTTCCATGCTTCCGTGTTTTGGGCTATTTTTTCCGGTGCTTGCGGTTAGGCCGTTTCTTGCTCTTTATTTGTTTGTTTTTCCTACTTGACTGCTGTTTTTGTTTTGTTTTGTTTTGTTTTGTTTTGTGTTATGGGCTATTGTTTCGGTGCTTGCTGTTTTGCCCGTTTTTTGCTCTTTATTTGGTTGTTTTTCCTAGTTTGACTGCTGTTTTTGCTGTTTCTCCGTGGTCAGCTTTTCTATGTGAACTCACCTTGGGCATCACCATGGGCTCTCCGCCTACGGGACTGGGTTCCATGCCAGCCTGGACGAACATGTTGAAGTTCATGGCGTCCACCTCACTAGCCATGATCGGCATGGCCTCGGTGATCCAGGCTGTCAGAGCCTTACTCTCCATGGCACCTGGGGGTATTGGCGTCGTATCGGGATATTTACATCAAATTGGGACTAGAAGGATGTTATCTTAAAAAGGAACATTTGATTGGCATGGGCTTGGTGATCAAGGCCTTGTTCTCCATGGCTCCTGGGGATATTGGCATCAGGTCGGGAGTAAAACGATGATGGACCAATCTTGACGTCTGGCCAAATAACATTTGGTTGTCATGGTCTCGGTGATCCAGGCTGTGAAGGCCTTGTTCTCTATGGCTCCTGGGGATATTGGCATCAGGTCGGGAGTAAAGAGATGATGGACCAATCTTGACATCTGGCCAAATAGCATTTGATCGTCATGGCCTTGGCGATCCAGGCCTTGCTCTCCATGGCACTTGGGGATATTGACATTGGATTGGGTATCATTTGATGATGGATGGACTAAGAGAGGTAGAAGAACCATTCTTGACATCTAGCCAGATAACATTTGTTTGTCATGGCATCAGTGATCCAGGCTGTCAGGGCCTTGCTCTCCATGGCACCTGGGGATACTGGCATCGAATTGGAGCACTGACTTCGAATTGGGACTAAGTGGATGTTAAGAATACAATCCTAACCAGGGTACTACATTTTGTCAAATTGGTCAGCGCTTAAAGCGCACAAACGTCAAACTGGTCAGCGCTTTGTAGTGCAAAAAGAGCAAAAACTGCGAGCTGCGCCCACAGGGGGTCGAATAAACTGCGCGAAACGCGCAGTGGGGCTCAAAAAGCGTGCGCAAAATCGCGCTGCCGCGCGCGCTTTGTAGTACCCTGATCCTAACCAAACAAAAGTTGAGCATGGCCTGGGTGATCTAGGCTGTGAGGGTGATCCAGGCTGTGAGGGCCTTGCTCCCCATTGCACCTGGGGATACTGGCATCGAATTGGAGCACTGACTTCGAATTGGGACTTAGTGGATGTTAAGAATACAATCTTAACCAAACAAAAGTCGAGCATGGCCTGGGTGATCCAGGCTGTGAGGGCCTTGCTCCCCATTGCACCTGGGGATGTAGACATCGAAATGGTATTTTAACATATTATGGGATATTGACCTAGGATTTGGACTAAATAGGATGCTAATAATACACTCTTAACAAAACAGTTGGGCATGGCCTCAGTGATCTAGGCTGGGTGGAAGATGAACTATTCTTGACATCTGACCAAATAACATTTGATCAGCATGGCCTCAGTGCTCCAGTCTGTCTGGTCCTTGCTATATGGGATATTGACCACGGATTCGGACTAAGAAGATATTAATAATACAATCTAAACAAAAAGGTTGGGCATGGCCTCAGTGCTCCAGTCTGTCTGGTCCTTGCTCTCCATGGCACCTGAGGGTATTGACAACGTATTGGGATATTGACCACGGATTCGGACTAAGAAGATATAAATAATTCAATATAAACAAAAAGGTTGGGCATGGCCTCAGTGATCCAGGCTGTGAGGGCCTTGGTCTCCATGGCTCCTGGGGATATTGGCATCGGGTTGGGAGTAAAAAGATGATGGACTAATCTTGACATCTGGCCAAATAACATTTGGTTGTCATGGTCTCGGTGATCCAGGCTGTCAGGGCCTTGCTGTCCATGGCTCCTGGGTATATTGGCATTGGAATGGGATATTGATATCCAATTGGGACTAAGAGGATGTTCAGAGTGGTAGATTAACCATTCTTTCAACCTGAATTTGAATTTGGGGAAAAATAACATGCTGCATACCACTATACTGTGAAGGGTTGTAGACGAACCATAATTGACGTCTGGCTTGATGGTAAGAATGATTGATCTACCACTCTTACCAATAACATTTGATTGGCATGGCCTCGGTGATCCAGGTTGTCAGGACCATGCTCTCCATTGTCTGGGAATATTGATATCAGATTGGGACTAAGAGAATATGTGTGTATGTATGTATGTATGTATGTACATATATATATATATATATATATATATATATATATATATATATATATATGGCCTTAGGGGCAACATATATATATATATATTAGGGGCAACATATTAGGGGCAACATATATATATGTATATTAGGGGCAACATATATATATATATATATATGGCCTTAGGGGCAACATATATATATATATATGGCCTTAGGGGCAACAACATCAGGGCCCTAGTACACGTTAGATAGGGAGCTACACAGGGCAGGTGAGTTGATCACCCCCTTCCTCCCGGATGGATGCTCCAGCTTAATCGAGAAGAGCAGTGGCTAGGTTCTTACAAATACATACATATGAAAACATAGATATACATTGCAACCCCAAAACGTACCGTCCCACACATACATATGAAAACATGCATACAAATACACAAATACAATACATACATACAAATGCATACATACAAATACATACGTAAAATCCCAGAAACACATCCCACAAACGTACCGTCCCACACCAGGTAATCGTCCAAGTCTTCTTTTTCAGTACCGAAAGGGAGCAGCACCAGCTGCAGCTTACAAGGGTTTGACTTCAGCTTGGCTGTGTCAACATCATACCGGGACACCTACGAGCAGGGTTGGTGATAAATAATTTGGTTGGGTTGGGTTGGGTTGGGTTGAGTTGGGTTGGGTTGGGTTGGGTTGGGTTGGGTTGGGTTGGGTTGGGTTGGGTTGGGTTGGGTGCTTGGTTGCCTGCCGTTCCTGTTTTCCCCTTTTTCCTTTTTTTAATAATATCCAACCCTAACACACATTTGTATTATTTTCCAACCCTTGATCCAACCCCAACACATTTGTAGGGTTGGGAAGCAAACGTATAATTTGATTTGCATACGCCGTATAAACGTATGAACGTATGAACATATGAACATATGCGTATAAACGTATGAACGTATGAACGTATGAACATATGCATATAAACGTATGAACGTATGAACGTATGAACATATGCGTATAAACGTATGAACGTATGAACGTATGAACATATGCGTATAAACGTATGAACGTATGAACATATGCGTATAAACGTATGAACGTATGAACGTATGAACATATGCGTATAAACGTATGAACGTATGAACGTATGAACATATGCGTATGAACGTATGAACGTATGAACATATGCGTATAAACGTATGAACGTATGAACGTATGAACGTATGAACATATGCGTCTAAACGTTGAACGTATGAAACGTATGAACATATCTTATAAAACGTATGAACGGATGACCGTATAATATTGGCATATAAACTTATGAACGTATGAACGTATGAACATTGCATTTAAACGTATAACGTATGAAAACGTATGAACATATGCATATAAACGTATGAACGTATGAACGTATGAACATATGCATATAACGTATGAACGTATGAACGTATGAACATATGCCATATAAACGTATGAACGTATAACTAATTGAACATATGCTATAGACGTATGCACTATGAACGTATGAACATATGCATATAACTATGAGCCGTATGAACGGACGACATATTTGCATTAAACGTATGAACGGTATGAACGTTATGAACGTTGCATATAAACGTATGAACGTATGACTTAATGACGTATGACCGTTGAAGCATATGCATATAAACGTATGACGTATTAACGTATGAACATATGCGTATAACGTATGAAACGATGAAACGTATGAACATATGCGAACGGCCAGTGAAAGGTGATGAACCGGTAGAATCAGTTAGGCATATAAAAGTTATGAAGTATGAACGTTAAGAAACATATGCGTACTAACAGTTATGAACGTAATGGAACCGTAGGAACAGAGGCAATATAAAAACGTTATGAACGTTCCATGTAACGCTATTGACATATGCATATAACGTATAATGAACGGTTATATGAAAGTTATGAACATATGCGTATAAACGTACAATGACGTATGAACGTATGAAAATATGACAATAAACGTATGAACGTATGAACGTATGACCATATGCATATAAGTGATGACGTATGAAACGTTATGAAACAATATGCATATAAACGTATGACGTATGAACGTATGGCATATAAACGTAGAACGTATGAACGTATGAACATATGGCATATAAAAGTAATGAAAGTATGAACGTATGAAACATAGCTATAACGTAATGACGTATGAAACGTATGAACATATGCCGTATAAAACGTTGAACGTGAATGAACGTATGAACAATGCATATTTTCCTACGTTAATGAACGTATGAACGTTAGACATATGCATATTAACGTATGAACGTAGAGACGTATGAACATATGCTATAAAAGATGAACGGTATGTAACTTGTTATGGAACAGTATGCATATAAACGTATGAACGTATGAGCGTATGAACATATGAACATATGCATTTAAACGTATGAAAACGTATGAAGAAAGTATACATTTATCGAGAAAATACTTTTAAACGGGTTTAAATATATTGCCGCGTCAAGGGGGGGCAACTTCTAACCAAAATGACACCATCACCCAACTTTGTAGACATCATTAAGAGGATAAAGAATCAGGTTTTTATCTCTTAATTGGCCTAGCAGAAAAAAAGTGCTGGTCCCCAAAGTTGGGGCCGCTGGAGGGGGGGGGGGGGGCGGGGGGGGGGGGGGGGGTTCGAGGGAAAAATATGGAATTTTCAAAAAATTAGGTACTTTTCAGGCACTTGTTTCTAGCCCTCAGAATGACATGGGAGTGGAAGTAGGGTGTTCCTCCTAGTGTTCCTCTACTTAATACCAGTCTATTTATGTCATTGGGGTAGAGATCCACCACATATTATGCCCTGGGCAGAGGAGGGAGGGGGGGGGGGGGGGGGGGGGGGGGGGGAGGTCCATGGTCTCTCTCTCTCTCTTTCTCCACACACACACAACGCCCTAACCAACATGTGTGCAACGACGTACAGAGCAAGACCTCATGGTAGTTCACTGCTTCTCCTTTTTTTACTGACTTTTTTTTCCTACTTGTTTTTGACTGACTTGTTTTTTGACTGACTGACTGACCCCCAAGCCCCACCCAAACAATGTAACATTGATGATGATGATTTTCTATGTTTCAAACATTCCCAATTGTCTCTAGACCAACCTCAATGGATAGGCCTTTAAAAACCTTTAAAAGACACCAAAACACTAAGTGGTGGCTTAGATAGTGGCTGTACAGTGGGTTCCGGAGCCGGGGGGGGGTCTGCAGAAGGGTGCCTCAGCACTTTTTTATAATGGTGCATTTCACTTTTGTTTTTGCCCCCCCCCCCCCCCCCCCCCCCCCCCCCCCACCCCCCCCCCCCCTGTGCCGTGTAGCTAATTTCATTGGCATCACATTTCAACTCTCAAAACAATAATCGGACAAGTTTGGATTGTCCAAATCTCTGAACATAAATCACGACCAGAAGCGGGGTGCCAATCTAAGGGAGCCATTCACCACCAATAATATTGACATACTGTCTATGTGACCATGTTCACGTTGCACTAGGCTCAAGTCATCTTTCTAGGCAGCTCCCTGAGTCAGCGACAGGTGTCAGACCGAGTATATGAGTACGTCACAGCTTCTAGGCAGCTCCCTAAGTTAGCGATTAGTTCAGTCCTGAAGGCCCATGGCATCCAAGGCCACCTCCTCATCAACGTAGACTTTGTCTGCAAGGTCAGCGTTGGCAGCTATGTAGATCATCTTGTCCCCCCTTTCAAACAAGAGGTTGGCCCTCAGCTTTGTGTACACCCGCCAAACTTGGAGAAGAAGCGCGGTGCCAATCTAAGAGAGGCATTCAACGCCAGTTGGTATCGTATATAACTGTATATGTGTATAATAATGTAACTATATAACTATATTGCAATAGTGACCATGTTCACATTGCACTAGGCTTGCACCATCAATCCACCGAGCCCTCATGGGAGCTCAATGGAATGGAAGGCTAGGTGACACTCTGATATCTGGCTATCTAAATCGAACTTTGGGCCATATTTTAACAAAATGGTACACTTTTAATTTGATTGCATGTTGTGATAGAGGAGGTCAGTAGCTTTCCAATGAGCTATCTAAATACAAATATTGAATGGAAACCGAGAAAGTTCAATGCCGGGAAGCGTGCTGTACTTTTCGACGTACACTACTCATACGTTTGCACATACGTATGAATATACGTTTCGAGAAAAAATATACATATGAATATGATACGTATGATTATATGAACGTATGAGCTTCATCTGGGTAGCGTTGACAGTTACCGAGGTCACGGGAACAATCCCCTGCAGCTCATTTACAACAGCCTCAAAACAATATCTACATGGGTTTTTTCGGGGGGGTAAAACTCAATACAGTCATATTTGACACTAACACACAGTAACCTATTTGGCACTCACCAGCTTCATCTGGGCAGCGTTGACAGTTACTGAGGCCACGGGAACTATCCCCTGCAGCTCATTTACAACGCCCTGGAAAGATTCCAGCTCAGTGCTGCAGTCCCCCTCACCTACAATAGGTCAGGGTTCAGGGTTCAGGGTTCAGGGTTCAGGGCTAAAGGGTTTTGGGCTTAAGGTTCAGTGTTTACGGATCAGGATATCCCCACCAACAAGGCTGAGTGTGCGTCATGATGGATTTATGTTCCTTCACTAATTGGTCTTCTGCATCTCTCCATCAATGCAAGGGAGTTTATGGTTAAGGGAATAGGGTTCAGGGTTCAGGGCTTAGGGTTAAGGGATCAGGGTTCATTCTGTCCCAACCAACAAGGCTGAGTGGTGATGTTTTAACATGTAATTATGGAGTCATGTTCCTTCGCTAATTGATCTCCATCGTTGTCTGCATCTCTCCAACAATGCAAGGGCGTTTACGGTTCAGGGAGAAGGGTTCAAGGTTCAGGGTTCAGGGTTCAGGTTTTACTGCTCAGGGATCAGGGTTCAAGGTTTAGGGATCAGGGTTCAGGGATTACAGTTCAGGGTTCAAGGTTTAGGGTTCAGGGTTTACAGTTCAGGGTTCAAGCTTTAGGGTTTAGGGTTCAGGACGTCCCCACGAACAAGGCTAAGTGGTGATGTCTCAACATGTTATTATGGATTTATGGTCCTTCGCGAATTGGTTTTCATCCTCGCCCACATCTCTCCTACAATGCAAGGGAGGTTATGGTTAAGAGATCAGGGTTCAGGGTTCAGGGATCAGGTTTCAGGGTCCAGGACGTCAAGGGAGTTGACAGTTCAGGGATCACGTTTCAGGGTTCAAGGCTTAGGATTCAGGGATCAGGGTTCATGCCGTCACCACCAACAAGGCTGAGTGGTGATGTCTCAACATGTAATTATGGATTTATGTTCCTTCGCTAATGGGTCTTCATCCTTGTCCGCATCTGTCCATCAATGCAAGGGAGTTTATGGTTCAGGGATCAGGGTTCAGGGTTCAGGGATCAGAGTTCATGCCGACCCAACCAACAAGGCGGAGTGGTGATGTTTCAACATGACATTATGGAGTTATGTTCCTTCGCTAGTTGGTCTTCATCCTTGTCCGCATCTCTCCATCAATGCAAGTGGCATATCATATGATGTTGACCAAATTGCGAGTATGATATCATATGATGCAATGTATATGCAGTATTGCATCATATGCTATTTGTGTATAAATGGGAACTTTAGTCTAGTCAGACTGCCGGCACCATATGATATCATTTGATGACGTTCCCTACACATGGACCACCCACGCACAGCTACCAACCACATATCCTCCTCATCCTCGTCCTCACACCCACAACTGCGCTCTTTACCATGCAGAGCTAGCAGCTACCTCATGCGCACCTACTAAGAACCCCCAGCCCATGCACACCTACCAAGCACCCCCACCCCAACCCTGATGAACCCCCCATGCACAGCTACCAACCACATATTCTTCTCATCCTCGTCCTCACACTCACCTGTGCAATCTTTACCAAGCAGATCTAGCAGCCACCTCATGCACACCTACTAAGAACCCCCACCCCATGCACACCTCCTAATAACCCCCACCCCACCCTGATGAACCCTCCATGCACAGCTACCAACCACATATTCTCCTCATCCTCGTCCTCACACACCTCTGCAATCTTTACCATGCAGAGCTGGCAGCCACCTCATGCACACCTACTAAGAACCCCCATCCCATGCACACCCACCCCATGCACACCCACTAAGAACCCCCACCCCATGCACACACACCAAGAACCCTCACCCACTAAGAACCCCCATCCCATGCACACCCACTAAGAACCCCCATCCCATGCACACCCAATAATAACCCCCATACCATGCACACCCACCCCATGCACACCCACTAAGAACCCCCATACCATGCACACCCAATAATAACCCCCATACCATGCACACCCACCCCATGTACACCCACTAAGAACCCCCATACCATGCACACACACCCCATGCACACCCACTAAGAACCCCCATACCATGCACACCCACCCCATGCACACCCACATTCTAAGAAACCCCCATACCAATGCACACCCACCCCATGCACACCCATTAAGAACCCCCATCCCACGCACACCCACCCCATGCACACCCACTAAGAACCCCCACCCCATGCACACACACCAAGAACCCACACCCCACCCTGATAACGCACAGTAACTAGCCAAAATTCCCTACACATGGACCCACCATGTAGAGCCAGCAGCTACATGCCTTCCTCATTAACACCATCCTCACCTCTCCACCATTAAACCACTTCATCCACACCCACCAAGAACCCCGCCCCACCCTACCCCACCCAACTCCTCCACAACCAACCCCTCCTCACCCACCCTCTCCGCACCCCACCCTGATGGACCCACCATGCAGAGCTAGCAGCCATATTCCTTCCTCATCAACATCATCCTCATCTCTCCACAATGAAACCACTTCATCCACACTCACCAATAAGCCCCACCACATGTCCTCCTCGTCATCATCCTCCTCCTCGTCATCATCATCATCATCATCATCATCATCATCATCATCATCATCATCATCATCATCATCATCATCATCATCATCATCATCATCATCATCATCATCATACAGCAAGACCTGATACTTAAGAGACCCTCATGGGCCCACCACCTCCTCCCCTCCCCTGATATCATATTGCCCCAGGGGGCACCTGCCCAGGTCCCTCTTTAGGGTCAGGCCTTTGAATTAGAGAACACTGGTGGGGGAAAGGGTATAGGGGCGTTCCTTACGCATGGACCCACCATGCAGAGCTAGCAGCCACATGCCCTCCTCATCACTCCAGCATGAAACCGCTTCATCCACACCCACTAAGAACCCCCACCACATGAACACCCACCAAGAACCCCCACCACACCCACCCAACCCCACCCCACCACTCCACACCCAACCCCTCCACACCCCACCCTGATGGACCCACATGCACACTACAGCAATGTATCTTCATCTACACCATCCTCATATCTCCCCTGAAAACCACTCATGCACAGCCACAAGAAAACCCACCCCACCCCACCCCAACCCCGGTTTACCCCTCAAACCCTCATGGACCCACCCAACCCCTCCACACCCCACCATGCATGGACCCACCGTGCAGAGCTAGCAGCCACGTGTCCTCCTCATCAAGATCCAGTGCCAAACACCCACCCCATCCACCAACAGAATTTCATGGGCTGAGTACACAGTCAAATGCTTCAAGCCAGCCACCAGCACTCCAAGGTCAGGATCCTCCACCTCCACCTCCACCTTTACCTTCACCTGCAACTCCACCACTCCTTACACACACACCTGCGCCAATGCTTCAAGCCAGCCACCAACACACACCAAGAACCCCACCCTGATGGACTCATCATGCAGAGCTAGCAGCCACATGTCTTCCTCATCAACATACAGAGCCAAAGCCTCCAACATGAAACCACTTTATCCACACCAAGAAAGAACCCCCACCCCACTTCCACCCCCACCCCACCCCCCCCCCCACCCCCCGCCCCCACCCACCCCACCCAACCCCACCCCCACCCCCACCCCACCGTCACCCCCACTCCCACCCCCCCTCACCCCCCACCCCAACCACCCCCCACCCCAAACCCACTCCATCCCACGGTAGAGGGCCGTTCCCTACGCATGGACCCACCATGCAGAGCTAGCAGCCAGCAAATGTCTTCCTCATCAACATCATCCTCATCCTCTCCACCATGAAACCACTTCAAGCACACCCACAAAAAACCCCGCCCCACCCCACCCACCCAACCCCTCCCACCCCACCCCCTCCACACCCAACCCCCTCCACACCCCAGCCTGATGGACCCAAACCCCATCCCAACCCAACCAACCCAACCAACCCAAACCCAACCCAATTAAACCCCACCCAACCCAACACCAACCCAACCCAACCCAACCCAACCCAACCAACCCAACCCAACCCAACCCACCCCAACCCAACCCCAACCCAACCTAACCCAACCTAACCCAACCAACCCCTGTTACCCCCCCCAACCCTCACGGACCCAACCAACCCCTCCACACTCCACCATGCATGGACCCACCATACAGAGCTAGCAGCCATGTGTCCTCATCAACATACAGAGCCAAACACCCACCCCATTCCCCAACACAATTTCATGGGCTGAGTCCACATTCAAATGCTTCAAGCCAGCCACCAAACCACCAATGTCAGGATCCTCCACCTCCACCTGCACCTGCACCTGCAACTCCACCACTCCACACACACACACCTGCACACAAGCACACATGCACACACACACACACTGTACCATAATTTGAAGGGCTGAGTTGACATTCAAATGCTTCAAGCCAGCCACCAAACCACCAATGTCAGGATCCTCCACCTCCACCTGCACCTGCACCTGCAACTCCACCACTCCACACACACACACCTGCACACAAGCACACACATGCACACACACACACACACACACTGTACCATAATTTGAAGGGCTGAGTTGACATTCAAATGCTTCAAGCCAGCCACCAAACCACCAATGTCAGGATCCTCCACCTCCATCTGCACCTGCACCTGCAACTCCACCACTCCACACACACACACCTGCACACAAGCACACACATGCACACACACACACACACTGTACAATAATTTCAAGGGCTGAGTTGACATTCAAATGCTTCAAGCCAGCCACCAACACACCAATGTCAGGATCCTACACCTCCACCTGCACCTGCACCTGCAACTCCACCACTCCACACACACACACCTGCACACAAGCACGCACATGCACACACACACACACACTGTACCATAATTTCAAGGGCACAGTTGACATTCAAATGCGTCAAGCCAGCCACCAACACACCAATGTCAGGGTCGTACACCTACACCTACGACGACATAATATCATACGATATCATATTGTCGTTCCCCATGCATGGACCCACCATGCAGAGCCAGCAGCCACATGTCTTCCTCATCAGCATCAAGGGCCAAAGCCTCCTCAAGACTCAACTGCTTCACCTGCACCGGTGGTTTAGGGTTTAGGCTTTAGGTTTGAGTGGTTTAGGGTTAAGGCTTTAGGTTTTTAGGCTTTAGGTTTCAGGTTTTAGGTTTTAGGGTTTGGGGTTTAGGGATTTGGATTTAGGGTTTATTACTCAACTGCTTCACCTGCAGCGGTGGTTTAGGGTTTAGGGTTTCTTACTCAACTGCTTCACCTGCAGCGGTGGTTTAGGGTTTAGGGTTTCTTACTCAACTGCTTCACCTGCAGCGGTGTATAAGGGATTATTTAAAAAAGTATAGAAGATCACTAGTTTTTAAAACTATAGACCCACCCCAAGCACCCCTACCACCAAACACAGACACAAATTTGAGCGCTAACCTCGACATCATTGCTGTCTTCCTCCTTGCCCTTCTTCTATGCGTGGGCGGTCCTCAACTAACCTCAACTAACCTCAACGTCATTGCTGTCCTCCTCCTTGCCCTTCTTCTTTGCGTGGGCGGTCCTCAACAAGCCACAACTAGCCTCAACTAACCTCAACATTATTGCTGTCCTCAACTAACCTCAACATTATTGCTGTCCTCAACTAACCTCAACATTATTGCTGTCCTCCTCCTTTCCTTTCTTCTTTGAGTCGGCGGTTCTGTCTATAGACACTACATACACCCACACCCACACTCGCACTCACACTCACACCCACACCCACACCCGCACCCGCACCCACATTCGCACTCACACTCTCACTCTCACCCACACCCACACCCACACTCACACCCACACCCACACTCACACTCACACTCACACACACACCCACGCCCACACCCACACCCACACCCACAACCACACCCACACCCACAACCACACCCTCACTCGCACTCACACTCACTCTCACGCACACCCACACCCACACTCACACTCACCTCAACATTATTGTTGTCCTCCTCAGCGTCCTTCTTCTGTGCGTCGGCGGTTCTGTCTATAGCCACTTGATGGGGTTCCAGGTAATCTCGCATGGGGCCCGCTCTCAGTGATTCCTCAACTAACTTCAACTAACCTCACCGTCATTGGTGTCCTCAACTAACCTCAACGTTATTACTGTCCTCCTCCTTGCCCTTCTTCTTCGCGTCGGCGGTTCTGTCTGTAGCCACTACATGGGGTCCCCCCCCATCCCCCTCCCCCACCCCACCCCACCCTCCCCCTACCCCTACCCCTCCCCCTACCCCTCCCCCTACCCTCAACGTTATTGCTGTCCTCCTCCTTGCCCTTCTTCTTTGCGTCGGCGGTTCTGTCTATAGCCACTACATGGGGTCCCCCCCCCTCAACTAATATCAACGTAATTGCTGTCCTCCTCCTTGCCCTTCTTCTTTGCGCCAGCGATTCTGTCCATAGCCAATACATGGTGTTCCAGGTAATCGTGCATGGGGTCCGCTTTTGGTGGTCCCTCAACTAACTTCAACTAACTTCAACTAACCTCAACTAACTTCAACTAACCTCAACTTACTTCAACTAACCTCACCGTCATTGCTGTCCTCAACTAACCTCAACATTATGCTGTACTCAAGCTCACCTAAACCGGTTGCGTGTAAGCCTCAGTGCCCATTCGGCTTAGATAGGGGGTTACTGTATGTAGCCACTACAATGGAGTCCAAACAAAAAAAAACAAGCACAAAAGGAAAAAAAAGAAAATGGGAAAAGGAAAAAAAAAAACGACAAAGGGAAAAGACACCCAGACAAAAGCTAAACGCCAGAGAAACAGAAAAAGAACCGCCCCACGAGTCAATGTCAACAATAACAGACCCGCACACCGCAACCAAGCAAAATCAACCGAACCAGAAACCCTCAACCATCACCCTCACCTAAAAATCAACCTCACCCTCACACTAACCGTCACCTCACCCCCCCTAACCCGCACCCTCACCCTCACCTCAACGTAATCGCTTGCCTCCTCTTGCCATTCTTCTTTGCGTGGCGGTATTGTCTGTAGCCACTACATGGGGTTCCCAGTTACGGGTAATCTCGCATGGGGCCCGCTTTCAGCGATCCCTCAACAACTCCTCACTTCTGTCAGGCTGGGGGTGGGGTGGGGGGTGGGGTGGGGTGGGGTGGGGGGTTAATGTGAGTGTGTGAGGGGTGGGGGTGGGGGTGTGGGGGGGGGGTAATGTGAGTGTGGGGAGGGGTGGGGGTGGGGGTGGGTGGTAAGGTGGGGTTGGTTGGGTGGGGTGGGGTGGTGGTGGGTGTGTGTGGTGTGTGTGTGTGTGTGTGTGTGGTGTGTGTGTGTGTGCGGTGCGTGTGTGTGTGTGGGGGGGGGGTGGGGGTGGGGGGGGTGGGGTGGGGGTGGGGGGGGGTAAGTGTGTGTGAGTGTGTGTGTGTGAGAGGGGTGGGGTGGGGGGGGGGGTGGGGTGGGGGGGGGGGGGGGGGAGTAAAGGTAAGGGTAAGGGTGAGTTTGCGTGTGAGTGTGAGTGTGAGTGTGAGTGTGAGTGTGAGTGTGAGTGTGAGTGTGAGAGTGAGTGTGAGTGTGAGTATTCACGCATGGGGCCGGCTTTCGGGGACCCCTCAAACAACTCCTTGCTTCCGTCAGCCTGGGGGGAAATGTGAGTGGGTTAGGGGTGTGTGTAGGGGGGGGGGGGTTGGTGTGTGTGTGGGGGGGGGGGAAATTAATTTTGTTGGCCTAGTGTTCCCTAAAACAACTCCTCGCTTCCGTCAGCCTGGGGGGGACAATGTGAGTGTGAGAGTGTGGGAGGGGTGGGGGTGGAGGTGGGGGTGGGAATGCTGGTGTTGGTGGTGTTCGTGGGGGGGCTGGTGTTCCCTCAAACAACTCCTCGCTTCCGTCAGGCTGGGGGGGACAATGTGAGTGTGGGAGGGGTGGGGGTGGGGTGGGTTGGGGAATGTGACTTTGTGTGTGTGCGTGTGTGTGGGGGGGTGGTGGTGGTGGGGGGGGGGGGGGTGAGTGTCAGTAGCTACTACATGGTGTTCCAGGTAATCACGCATGGGGCATGCTTTCTAAGATCCCTTAAACAACTCCTCGCTTCCGTCAGGCTGGGGGGAAATGTGAGTGGGTGAGGTGTGTGTGTGTGGGGGGGGGGGGGGGGGGGGGGGGGGGGGGGGGGCAATACAAGTGTTTGTGGGCCTAGTGTTCCCTTAAACAACTCCTCGCTTTCGTCAGCCTGGGGGGGACAATGTGAGTGTGGGAGTGTGGGAGGGGTGGGAATGCTGGTGTTGTTGGTGTTTGTGGGGGGCCTGGTGTTGCCTCAAACACCTCCTCGCTTCCGTCAGGCTGGGGGGACAATGTGAGTGTGGGAGGGGTGGGGTGGGGTGGGGTGGTGAATGTGACTTTGTGTGTGTGTGTGTATGTGTGTGTGTGTGTGGGGGGGGGGGGGGGGGGGGGGGGGGTATGTTTGTGGGGGGGGAGGGGATGGGGGGGGGGGGGGGGGTGAGTGTCAGTAGCTACATGGTATTCCAGGTAATCACGCATGGGGCATGCTCTCAGAGATCCCTTTAACAGCTCCTCGTTTCCGTCAGGCTTGGGGGGAAATTTGAGTGGGTGAGGGGTGGGGTTGAGGGTGGGGGGGGGGGGGGGGGGGGGGGGGGCAATGCAAGTGTTTGTGGGCCTAGTGTTCCCTTAAACAACTCCTCGTTTCCGTCAGGCTTGGGGGGAAATTTGAGTGGGTGAGGGGTGGGGTTGAGGGTGTGGGTGGGTGGGTGGGTGGGGCATTGCAAGTGTGTGAGGGGGGCAATGCGAGTGTGTGAGGGGTGGGGTTGAGGGTGGGGGTGGGTGGGTGGGTGGGGGGGGGGGGGGTGGGGGGGGGCATTGCAAGTGTGTGAGGGGGGCAATGCGAGTGTGTGAGGGGTGGTGGGTGTGGGGTGGGGTGGGGGTGCGGTGAGGTGGGGTGTATGCGTGCGGGGGGGTGGGGATTGGGGTGGGGATGGGGGTGGGGGGTGGGGAGGCAAGGCGAGTGTTTGAGGGGCAAGGTGGGTGGGTGGGTGGGTGTGGGAATTGCAAGTGTGTGGGGGGGACAATGTGAGTGTGTGAGGGGTTGGGGTTGGGGTGGGGGTGGAGGTGATGGTGATGGTGATGGTGGGGTATTTCAAGTGTGTAGGGGGGCAATGTGAGTGTGTGAGGGGTGGGGGTGGGGGTGGGGGTGGAGGATTGGTGGGGTTTGGTGGGGTTTGGTGGGGTTTGGTGGGTTTGGTGGGTTTGGTGGGGGGTGGGGGTGGGGGTGAGGGTGAGGGTTGGGGGTTGGGGTGAGGGTGAGGGTTGGGGGTTGGGGGGTTTAGGGTTTAGGGTTAAAAAACCCTAATCCCTAAACCCCTAAACCCTAACCCACACACCAACACCCACACGTAGCCCTAAACACACACACCTTAATGAGGACACCCCACCCAACCCCCCACCACACACACACATACACACACACAAATCCCCCCAAAACACAGACCTTAATGTAGAAACCCCAATCACTTCACCCCCCCCCACACACACACACACACACACACACACACACACAAACACACACACACACACACACACACACACACACACACACACACACACACATAAACACAAAACACACACACCTTAATGAGGACGAGGCTAGGGAAGTCCTCGATCTTGAACTTCGTCACAAGCTCTACGGATGTGTCCAAGGCCATTAGAAAGCTCATGCCACAGTTTAAGGCCATGGATACTCCACTGCACCAACACAAAGCCAAGCCGAACAAAGCCACCCCACAAAGCCTCCAACACAGCCACACAAACCCACTCCCTACAATCCTACACAGCCGCCCCAAAAACGCACACCATGATGAAGACCCCCCCCCCCCCCCCCCCCCTCCCATGCACACACACACACACACACACACACACACACACACACACACACACACACACATACAAATCCCCCCAAAACACACACACCTTAATGAGGACGAGGCTAGGGAAGTCCTCGATCTTGAACTTCATCACAAGCTCTACGGATGTGTCCATAGCCATTAGGAAGCTCATACCGGAGTTGAAGGCCATGGATACGCCCTGTAGAGATTGGTTTGTTGTTGGTTGGTTGGTTGTTGGTTGATTAGTTGGTATGAATGTTGGTTGCTGGTTGGTTGTTGGTTGGTTGTTGGTTATTGGTTGATTAGTTGAATGCCATGGATGCGCCCTGTTATGTTGCTTGGTTGTTGGTTGATTAGTTGGTATGAATGTTGGTTGCTGGTTGGTTGTTGGTTGGTTGTTGGTTATTGGTTGATTAGTTGAATGCCATGGATGCGCCCTGTTATGTTGGTTGGTTGTTGGTTGATTAGTTGGTATGAGTGTTGGTTAGTTGTTGGTCGGTTGTTGGTTATTAGTTGAAGGCCATGGATACGCCCTGTAGATGTCGGTTGTTGGTTGGTTGTTGGTTGATTAGTTGGTATGAGTGTCTGTTGGTTGTTGGTTAGTTGTTGGTTGGTTGTTGGTTATTAGTTGAAGGCCATGGATACGCCCTGTAGATGTCGGTTGTTGGTTGGTTGTTGGTTGATTAGTTGGTATGAATGTTGGTTGGTTGTTGGTTGGTTGTTGGTTAGTGATTTATAAGTTCAAGGCCATGGATGCGCCCTGTTATGTTGGTTGGTTGTTGGTTGGTTGTTGGTTGATTAGTTGGTATGAGTGTTGGTTGGTTGTTGGTTGGTTGGTTGTTGGTTGGTTGTTGATTAATTGCATACCGTCAAAATTTGTGACCAGGACGGTACCATGGATACGCCCTGTAGAGGTTGGTTGTTGGTTGGTTGTTAGTTGATTAGTTTGTATGAGTGTTGGTTGTTGGTTGGTTGATTAGTTTGTATGCGTGTTGGTTGGTTGTTGGTTGATTAGTTTGTATGAGTGTTGGTTGGTTGTTGGTTGGTTGTTGGTTGGTTGTTGGTTGGTTGTTGGTTGATTAGTTTGTATGAGTGTCGGTTGGTTGTTGGTTGGTTGTTGGTTGGTTGATTAGTTTGTATGAGTGTTGGTTGGTTGTTGGTTGATTAGTTTGCATGAGTGTTGGTTGGTTGTTGGTTGGTTGTTGGTTGTTGGTTTATGAGTTGGTATGAGTGGATATGCATGTGGACATACATGTAATAATAAGTGATGAGGGACAACAACATTCAAAAATACAAAACTAGCAGCGCCCACCTTGTATCCATTGTCGGCATCGACCCGGATAGTGGTTGTGTAAAAAAATAAAAATAAAAGAAGAACAAGAAAAGCGACTTCCACCTAATATCCATTAGGGGCGTCGCCCCCGCTGGAGGTTGTGTGACGACAAATATTGACAATTATTCAAAAAAAATCAAAATATTCAAAAATACATAACTAGCAGCGTCCACCTCGTATCCATTGTCGGCATCGCCCCGGCTAGTGTATCATAAATAAAAATATAAGAAAAACATAATAAGCGACATCAACCTTGTTTCCATAGGGGGCATCGCCCCCGCTGGAGGTTTTGTGTCGAAAAATATTCAAAGAAAAAAAAGAAAACAAAATGTATCCATTGCGTGCTTCACCATGGCTGGTGGTTGTGTGTCGACAAATATTGACGATTATTCAAAAATAATCAAAATTTTCAAAAATACATAACTAGCAGCGTCCACCTTGTATCCATTGTTGGCATCGCCCCGGCTAGTGGTTCTGTTAGAAAATAAAATAAAATGATAAAATAAACATAATAAAAAAAACAAAAGAATAAAATAAAATAATAAAAAAAACACCTTGTATCCATTGGGTGCATCACCCCGGCTGGTGGTTGTGTGTCGAAAAATGTTCAAAAATGTTCAAAAGCATTCAAAAATATTAACAAATATATAAAAACAAAAATACAAAACAAGCGACGTCCACCTTGTATCCATTGTCAGCATCGCCGCAGATATTGGTTGTCGGTGGAAACAAATTCAAAAACATTCAAAATATTCAAAATTAAAAAAACTAGCAGCATCCACCTTGCATCCATTGTCGAAATCGCCCCAGCTAGTGGTTGTGTATCAAAAATATTAAAAAAATAAAAAACAAGCGACGTCCACCTTGATGCATTGGGTGCATCGCCCCGGCTAAAAGAAGAGCCTTGGGTGGCATTGGCTTCTTTGCTCATACATGATTATTTTATTTAATTAACCATTGGAAATTATTATATTAATATCATTTGAATTAAAATTAGTACATACATATATATATATATATTAATATCATTTGAATTAAAATTAGTACATACATATATATATATATATATTAAAATCACATTATTATATATATTTAAAATATATTTAAAATCACATTATTATATATATTTAAAATATATTTAAAATCACATTAATATATATATTTAATATATATATATATATATATATATATATATATATATATATATATATTAAAATCACATTATATTATATTCACCTTGCATCCATTGGGTGCATCACCCCGGATAGTGAAAGGAAGAGCCATAGGTAGAATTGGCTTCTTTGCTAATGTATGATTATTTACTATTTTGTATTACCGATATAATGTCATATTAATATCATGTATCTCATAAACAATAAAATAATATAATATATATCATGTATGGAATATTATATATTTAAAATATATCAGTTGTATGTTCATTTATTTTCACCTTGTATCCATTGGGTGGGTCGTCTCCGCTAGTGAAAAGAAGATCCATGAATATTGGGTAGTAGTATTGGCTCCTTTGCCACTGCACTAGCCAAATAATGATGGAAACAAGCAACCTCCACCTTGTATTCATTGTGGGCGTCGCCCCGGCTGTTGATGGTGCGTAGAAAGTATTGGCTCTTTTGCCACTGCACTAGCCAAATAATGATGGAAAACAATATTCCACAATATTCTACAACATAAAAAAAAGCAGCATTCACCTTGATTGTATCCTTTGTGTGTCGCTGCCGATATTGGTTGCCTATCGATACAAATTCAACACAATTTTAAAACATCCAAAAATACAAAAAAGCAACCTCCACCTTGTATTCATTGTGGGCGTCGCCCCGGCTGTTGATGGTGCGTCGAAAATGTTCAAACATATTCGAAAATATTCGAAAATACGAAACAAGCAACCTCCACCTTGCATCCATTGGGTGCGTCGCCCCGGCTGGTGGTAGTGTATCGAAAAATGTTCAAAAACATTCAAAACTATTCAAAAATAAATAAAAACAAAAATACTAAACGAGCAGCATTCACCTTGTATCCATTGGGTAGCATTGGCGTTTTTGTTCATATATGATTATTTTGTTTTATTAACGATATAAAATTATTATATTAATATCATTTTTATATTCAAATCACATTATATTATATTCACCTTGTATCCATTGGGTGCGTCGCCCCGGCTGGTGGTAGTGTATCGAAAAATATTCAAAAACATTCAAAAATATTCAAAAATAAACAAAAACAAAAATACTAGACACGCAGTATTCACCTTCTATCCATTGGGTGCTTCTCCCCGGCTGGTGAAAAGAAGAGCCTTGGGCAGCTTTGTCTTCTTTGCTAATATATGATCCTTTCATTTTATTAACCATATATAATTAATAGATTAATAGATTATATCATTTAAAGAATACAATAATTATACACACATCTTATTTATGGAATATTATATAAAACAATATCACTTTTATATAATATTATATTCACCTTGTAGCCATTGGGTGCATCACCACGGCTGGTGAAAAGAAGAGCCTTGGGTAGCATTGGCTTCTTTGTCAACGCACTAGCCAAGTCTGCTTCGGATGATACGACTGTGATGTGCTCATCAGTAAGGACCTTGCTGATTTCGTCGACAATGGCCTTGGCGGTGCGACCTGGGAGGAGGAGGAGGACGGGGGGTGGAATGGGGGTCGGGGTGGGTGGGTGGGGAAAGAAGTTAAATTTCACCACAGGAGACGGGTCTCCCGACACAAACCAGTAACCCCGAGCCTGCCTCCGACTTTTTGTGCGCGTGTGTGTGTGTGTGGGGGGGGTGTGTGTGGGGGGGGGGGGGGGGGGGGGGGGGGGAAGAAGTTGAATTTCTTGGAATTCCTAGGACTTGACCGAATTAACCAGCGAACCGCGGCAGTCGGTTGACTTCTTGCACCAACCAAATACTGGCATGTATGTGGAGTATGTGTATTACGTATGTGTAGTGTGTGTGTGTGTAAGTGTATGTATCCTGTGTAGTTCTTGTATATGTGTGTGTATATGTGCATATGTGTGTGTATATGTGTATATGTGTATATGTGTGTGTATGTGTGTATATGTGTGTGTATATGTGTATATGTGTGTGTATATGTGTGTGTATGTGTGTGTGTATGTGTATGTGTGTGTGTATATGTGTATATGTGTGTGTATGTGTGTATATGTGTGTGTATATGTGTATATGTGTGTGTATATGTGTATATGTGTGTGTACATGTGTATATGGGTGTGTATATGTGTCTATATGTGTATATGTGTGTGTATATGTGTCTGCGTGTGTATATGTGTGTATATATGTGTATATGTGTATACGTGTGTATGTATGTGTATATGTGTGTGTTTATGTGTATATGTGTGTGTACATGTGCAAATGTGTGTGTATGTGTATATATGTGTATATGTGTGTGTATATGTGCATATGTGTGTGTATATGTGTATTTGTGTGTATATGTGTATATGTGTGTGTATGTGTGCGTATATGTGTATATGTGTGTAAATGTGTATATGTGTGTGTAAATGTACTTGTGTGACGGTCTCCCATTTTGACGATTGGCTCAATGGTTGAGTTCGATGAAATCAGGCAGAAGGTGTGGGGTTTGAATCCGTACAGGTGCGCCTTAGTATTCGCGGTCGTTGTCAACCGCCATGGAAGCACTGTCCAGGTAAAGTAGCAGTCCGTTCTCTACCGCCGTAAGACAGGGCTCCCATTATCTCACGCCCCACCAGGCGTTATCATTATTATCATTGTATATATGTGTGTGTTAGTGCTAGTGTTCCAGTCCACAGGTAGCCTAGTGGGCTAAAAGCCTGCTAGCATGGGACCTGCCCCCCCCGCCCCCCTCCAAGTACTGCTGACCTATAACACGTACCTCGGATGTCTGTTGACTCTTTTCCAACCTCCTTTGTGTACGGGTTGGTTGTGATGTCTGGCCCGAAGAGCTGCAGGGGGGTGGGGGTGGGAGAGGGAGGTGTATGCGGGTGGGGGGGGGTCGGTCAGGGTAGGTGTGTGGGATGGGTGGGGGTGAGGGAGGGAGAGGGGGGGGGGGGGGGAGGGGGGGGGAGGAAGAGCGGGTAGGGGTTAGGGGAGGGGGGGGGGGGGGGGGGGGAGGGGGTAGACATAGAGGGAACAAGTGATGTGTAGGCAGAAGAGGTAGAGGTAGGGGTAGAGGGGTAGAGAGGTAGTAAGGTAGAGAGGTAGAGAGGAGTAGAGAGGTAGAGGGGTAGAGGGGTAGAGAGGTAGAGGTAGAGAGGTAGAGAGGTAGAGAGGTAGAGGGTAGAGAGGTAGAGAGGTAGAGAGGTAGAGAGGTAGAGAGGTAGAGAGGTAGATAGAGAGGTAGAGAGGTAGAGAGGTAGAGAGGTACAGGGGTAGAGAGGTGCAGAGGTATATAGGTAGAGAGGTAGAGGGGTAGAGGAGTAGAGAGGTAGAGAGGTAGATAGAGAGGTAGAGAGGTAGAGAGGTAAAGAGGTAGAGAGGTAGATAGAGAGGTAGAGAGGTAGAGAGGTAGAGAGGTAGAGAGGTAGAGAGGTAGAGAGGTAGATGTAGAGGTAGAGGTAGAGGAAAAACTTGACCATGAATTCACCTTGATTGAGGGCAGACCCTGGACTCCCACTTTCTTGCAAACCTTTTGCATGCCTGGGTTTCCGCAATCAACAGCAGCAACCAAGACCGTTCCCTGCACAATTGGTGGAAAGATTTCAAAACATGTATGTCATTAGTATATCTGATGTCCAGTTCTTTATAAGCACGATGAATCATATTCTGTAACCTTTTAATGCATAATTGAGAATTTGGCCATCGTTTTCTCAAATTTGCTCGAAAAGAACAGATGCAACCAAGACCATTTCTGGAACATTTGGTAGAAACATTTTAAAACATTTTATGTCATTAGTATATATTATGTCTATAGTGTGATTTGTTTAGGCACGATTAATCGTATTTTGCACGCTTTTAATGCTTATTTGAGAATTTGGCAATCGTTTTCTGCAAACTTTCTGCAATTGACAGCAGCAACCAATACCATTCCCTGGAACGTTTGTTGACACATTTTAGTATACCTTGTTTCATATGTTCATATTTTGTGTCATTATTATATTATTATATTATTATATTATTATTATATATTATGGCATTAGTATATCTTATAGAATTAGAGGTACATATTATTGCATTCATTACATTATATCATATTATCAGATTACCCCTGGACGTTAACATACATCCAACTAACACAGGGTTATTCTATAATTCTTCCGTCGCCCACTTCTATAATGGCTCGAGTTAATCCAGAGATTTGGCAGGGTAGCAGAAATGGAAGGAAATGAGTTGTACTGCAGGAACTTGTATCCTTGAGTCCTACATCAATGAGTTGTACTGCAGGAACTTGTATCCTTGAGTCCTACATCAATGAGATGTACTGCAGGAACTTGTATCCTTGAGTCCTACATCAATGAGTTGTACTGCAGGAACTTGTATCCTTGAGTCCTACGTCAATGAGTTGTACTGCAGGAACTTGTATCCTTGAGTCCTACATCAATGGAAGAAGAAAGTCCTGCTCCGTAACCTCTCGCCTGTTCAAAGTCGTCAGTTGGACTGATCGAAACCTGCAATGATGCTAAGGCGAAATGATTCCGAAATCCCCCCCAGCAGACAACCATTTGAAGTTATTTCAACTTCCCTAGGGTCCTCGCACCACCTGTCGAAGCACCAACTGTCAAGACAGTGGAGGCACCCGCGACAACTTCCCTAGGGTCCTCGCACCACCTGTCGAAGCACCACCTGTCGAGGCAGTGGAGGCACCAGCGACAACTCCATGAGGTGCAGAGCTAGATGCGCCTCATACTGAGGGAGTAGACGATGAACCAAAGCACCAATGGCCAAGCGAAAAAGACAGTAAGTCATTAGTCTTTGGTGTAGAAGGCCAGATTTCGACTTGACCAATTATAACGGGACGTTCTCGCGAATTCGACGACAGGGCTACTCCAGGGGGTTACTCCTGCGTTGGGGCTAAGGCTGGACCCCACTATATTCAACATAGTGCTGGGTGAGAATACGATTGAGTGCGGAGCATGCTCATATGCTGGTCATCCCTGCAAGTTCAAAGCCATGACTGACTCCTGCAAGTCCCATATTGGGAAGAAGGTTCATGCATGTTTCCGTAAGGACTCCCTGAATCTACCCCCCCCACCACCCCCCTCCCCAGCCTAACTATTAAGGAGTGGCCTCCCCAGCCGGCCCCCCCAAGCCTAACTGTAAAGAGGTGCCCCCCCCAGCCGACCCCCCCCCAAGCCTAACTATAAAGGGGTGCCCCCCCCAGCCGGCCCCCCCAAGCCTAACTGTAAAGAGGTGCCCCCCCCAGCCGCCCCCCCCCCAAGCCTAACTGTAAAGGGGAGCCCACCCCAGCCGGCCCCCCCAAGCCTAACTGTAAAGAGGTGCCCCCCCCAGCCGCCCTCCCCCCCCCCCAAGCCTAACTATATAAGGGTCGCGCTTTGTGCCGCACACCACAAAAGCCGGTGGGCTACTCAACTTTTTCTGAAATCAGGCTTGAGTAGCCCACCCAGCTACACAACCTTGCCTAGAGAAATCTGAAATAAAAACACTGTATTTGATGCAGTACCTTCAGTCTTGGTGTATTTTTATAATTTGTTTTATATGTTTTTATATTTCAATCATGTGTTCTAATATATAATACAAGTTCTATGCAGCGTCGCCTGCGACGCTAAAAATTGGCGGAGAGTGATCGCGAGGGAGCGACAGGTGGCAACGGAAGCGAGTTAGTTACGAGGTCGTTGGCTGACGTGTCGGGCTTCATTGCGGTCAGATGGATGGATGGATGGATGGATGGTCGGACGGACAAATGGGTAACACTGGGGGCTCCCACCCCCCAGAAGGGGGGGCTCCGCCAAAAAGTAGAGGCGAACAGAGGGTTGGTACTTGATGAAGTTCATTTAAGTCTGGGTGTAATTTCTAGAAATATAATCATTGCGCCACAGAGCATCTCACCTGCATGCTTTTTCAAATATCACATACTGGGGAGCAAGGTTATGGTTTTAATATTTAATACAAATGGAGACAAACGTAGTATTTATATTTCATACAAATGGAGACAAATGTAGTATTTATATTTGATTTAGTTCCTTCGCTTGATGTCTTTCTGTCTTTTCTAAAAATATAAACATTGCGTCGCAGGGAATCTCACCTGCATGCTTTTTGCCAATTTCACGTACTGGGGTGCAAGGTTATGGTCCTCATATAAAAATATTAAATAAATAAGAACAGAGGTTTGATATGTGATTAAGTCCCTTGAAGTCTTGGTGGGTTTTTTTTTTAAATCATTTCCACATATAATAAAAAAAGTGACAAACATACGGTTGATCCCTTGAAGTCTTGGTGTCTTTTCTAGAAATACAAACATTGCGTCGCAGGGAATCTTACCTGCATGCTTTTTGCCAATCTCACGTACTGGGGTGCAAGTTGAGTACAGTGAGGGCAACCTGGGTGTGTAGGGGGGGCATGGGGTATAGGTGGGGGTATAGGTTGATTACAGTGGGGGTAACTTGGGTGTGTATAGGTGGGTATGTGGGTCTAGGTGGGGGTCTAGGTGGGGTCTAGGTGGGGGTCTAGGTCGGGGTATAGGTGGGGGTATAGGTGAGGGTATAGGTGGGGGTTATAGGATGAGGTTGGGGTATATGTGGGGGTGTAGGTGGGGGTGCAAGTTGAGTACAGTAGGCAACCTGGGTGAATAGGGGGGTATGGGGGTTAGGTGGCGGTATAGGTGGGGGTGCAAGTTGAGGACAGTGGGGGTAACCTGGGTGTGTAGAGGTGGTATGGGGTATAGGTGGGGGTCTGGGTGGGGGTATAGGTGGGGGTATAGTTTGAGTACAGTGGGGGTAACCTGAAGGAATAGGGGGGGTAGAGGAGGAGGTTGGGGTATATGTAGGGGTATAGGTGGGGGTGCAAGTTGAGGACAGTGGGGGCAACCTAGGTGAAGAGGGAGTAGAGGAAGAGGTTGGGTTATAGCTTGGGGTATAGGGGGGGGTATATATATAGGGGTATGGGGTATGGGGTATACGTGGGGGCAGTGGAGGCAGTGGAGGCAACCTGGGTGTATAGGGGGGGGATGGGGTATAGGTGGGGGCAGTGGGGGCTGCAGGAGCAGTGGGGGCAGTGGGGGCAACCTGGGTGTATAGGAGGGTAGAGTGGAAAGGTTGCGGGTGGGTGGGGGTGGGTGTTTAGGTGGGTGTATAGGTGGGTGTATAGGTGGGGGTAGAGGCGGGGAAAAAGGTGGGCGTTTGATAAGGGCGGTCAGGTTGTTTCCAGTTCCATACATTATATTGGCATAGGCATTACATTACACTTACATAGACAAGCGATTGTTGACCCAAGATCAAACCAGGCCAAATCCTAAATCATAAACCCTAAAACCCTACCTTACATTGGCATAGACAAGCCATTGTTTACCCAAGACGAAACCAGACCAAGCCCCAAACCCTAAAGCATAAAACCCTACATTACACTGGCATAGTTAAACCATTGTTGAACCAAGACAAAACCAGCCCAAATCCTAAACCCTAAAACATAAAACCCTACCTTACATTGGCATAGACAAGCCATTGTTTACCCAAGACAAAACCAGACCAAGCCCCAAACCCTAAAACATAAAACCCTACATTACATTGGCATTAACAAGCCATAGTTGGCCCAAGACAAAACCAGGCCAAACATCTAGGAGGGTCTTCCAACCATACAGGAGGGAGGCAGACAATATACAAATGGGGATTGGGTGGTGGTGCGTATTGGGTGGTGGTGGGTACTGGGTGGTCGTAGGTATTGGGTGGCGGTGGCGGTGGCGGTGGCGGTGGCGGTGGTGGTGGTGGTGGCGGTGGTGGTGGTGGTGGTGGTGGGCAGACAAATGATATAAATGTGCGGTGGTGGGTAGTGGGTGGTGGTGGTGGTGGTGGTGGGCAGACAAACAATATAAAAAGTGCACACATACACACACCCACAGACGATATAAAAAGTGCGGTGGTGGGTCGTTGGTTGTGGGTAGTGGGTGGTGGTGGTGGTGGTAAGAGTAACGATATAAAAAGTGCACACACACACACACGCAAGCACAAACACACACACTCACAAACGATATTAAAATGTGGGCCGGTCTGAGTACGGGTATCAGGAAGTGGTTTAGGTTAAGGTAGGTGTAAGCAACCGATAACCCCAGGTCCGGCGAACTTATGTGGGCCCGCACTGTGCACACGCACGCACACACTACACACACACCAGACACACACATACATACATACGCACACGCATTTACACACAAGCACGCGCACACACACCACACGCACACACACACACGCACGCACGCACACATACATGCATACATACATGCACACACGTAAACACACACACTACACACACAATACACACCACAGATACACACACACACACACACATACACACACATACACATACACACACAAACATAAACACACACATACACACACGCACGCACTCACACCACAGATCTGCACTATATCTGCACCAAGCATATTCAGAACGCATGCGTAGCCTACATCTGCACAATACACATGTGCAACGAATTGGAGCATGCATGTGTACCATGTGTACATGTATTCATATATTTCCTCACTCTACATAAAGTACTCCAATAACCTGTGCCATGGGTCTAGAAGGTGGAGGTCACACATACAAGCACTACACCCAAGCCTCCCTCACTCTCTGAGAAGAACTCAACAACCGCCAGCCCGTCAGTATCATGGACAAGCTCCTTGTACTCCTTAGCGCTCTCGAGTATCACGATGTTGTCGGATTCCGAATACATCTCAGCCGAGGCATGTGAGATCACAGTTAAGAGAACGAGGCCAATAAAGCCACGCCACAGGCCGTTCGGCTGTGCACTTCCCACCCTAAGCGTGAACATGGTTCGATGCGTCTATATTGTTAGGGTGAGACTTATAGGGGAAAGTAAATCGCAGCAGATCTGGTGCTGTTGGATGAAAGTGCGATAAATAGCTGTGTAGATCCCGCGCGCGGGCCCGCGTCGGGGGGCGGGGGGCGGGGGGGCGGAAGAGTCTAGCTCAGAGGCGATCAGAGAGTCTAGCTCAGAGGCGATCAGAGGGTCTAGGTCGGGGGGCAGGGGTTCCGGCACCACCCCGGGGCACTTTTCCAGGTATGGAAAAGTTTCGGGGTTTATGGAAAAGTTTTGTACTGCCAGGCCAAAAGTCCGCCTGGGCAACTTTTCCATAAGCCCTCAAACTTTTCCACTGCGAACCTTCAAACGGGCCCATCTTTTCCACAGTCCAACACGTAACCTCGAACTTGCTTCATATGAATCCAATTTCAACTTCGAACTGCTAAGGCATCTCATCGGAAACACCTTATTGGCCTTTCACTGCTAGTCCGCCTCTCGCTGTGATGAAACGCATGGCAATTGCCGCATGGCGCATGTAATCGTCAAGCCATACTCAGAAGATGCTGTCCAATTAATTCCCAGCCTTCATACCTGTTCTACTTACAGTCACCACGTGGCGTCGCCACGCCGCGTCTCATAGATAGGGATACATGGCGGTCGATGGACGCTTCAAGACAATATGCGATCAATGGAAGCAAACAAGCGGGTACCCAGTGCTTCGCAAAGGTCGCTTAGAACCCGCGTACGATGAGTCCAAGCATGGCAGCATTATCCTGCACCCGACTCGCGCCCCCCAAGAAGAACTCGCTCGCCAAATGAGATATACTCTCCGTACTGGCAAGCCGCTCGACCCGAGCGTGATCCAAGATTCGTTAGTGACTATCTACCGAGTATCGCCTCAGGTGCGTCTGGATAGATCGTCCAGGAGACTGACTGCATGAGCATGGGCGGGGGCATGGCCTCATAAGCATGGGCATGACTGGTTGAGCATAGGCAAGGGCATGGGCATGGGCATGTCTGCATTAGCAGGGGCAGGGTCATGACTGCATGGGCAGGGGTAGGTCTGCATGACTGCATGGCAGGGGCCTTACTGCATGTGCATGGGCATGGGTATGGGTATGAGCTTGACTGCATGAGCAAGGGCATGGGCATGGGCATGACTGCATGGGCATGGGCATGTCTGCATGAGCATGGGCAAGGGCATGAGCATGGGCATGTCTGCATTAGCAGGGGCAGGGGCATGAATGCATGGGCATGGGCATGGGCATGTCTGCATTAGCATGGGCAGGGGCATGGCTGCATGGGCATGGGCTTGGGCATGTCTGCATGACTGCATGAGCATGAGCAAGGGCGGGGGCATGACTGCATGTGCATGGGCATGGCTGGATGAGAAAGGGTGAGGGGCATGCATGCATGAGATGCAGAAAATGCTTGTTTTTGTTTGTCTACAGAGTACCTTCTCTGATTCACATATAAATACTGCCTAGGTGGACCACTATTCCCTCATTCGCCACAGCGACGGAAATGGAGGGAAGGAGCTTTGGTGCCCTAATTGCCATGACCCAACATCGGGGTTCCGCAGTGTGCTAGAGGGTAAGGGGTTCAACAACGGTTTGCGGCCTGGCTTCAACACTGATGGTACCACTTTCAAGGCGCTGTACTCCAGTTTCTGCTGCAATAACAAGGCATGCCCTGGAAACCCCAACGACAGGCGCAAAGGATCAGGTTGGATATTGGGGGGTCTTTAGGGGTTGATGATGATGATGATGGGTAGGTGGTGTTTGTGGGTGGGCATGTGTGTGTGGGTGGGGTGGGGGTTGTATGAGTGTGGGTGGGTGGGTAGATGGGGTGGAGGTGGTATGAGTGTGGGTGGGTGGGTGGGTGGGTGGAGGGGGGGAGATTTGGGAAGGGTGCCTGGACTGTGGGGTAACATGTGGACATATGGTAGCACTCGAGGGGACACATGCCATTATTGTATGTGATTTACGTACATGTACCAACCACCATACTATGTCTTGTTGTAGGGGTCAATGCGTTGGAGCGTCGCTTCATTGAGCTGAACTTTGAGGCAGTGGTGCTTCATCTGTATCCCTTCTTCTTTGTGGATGGCTGCACCACCTTGTTCTCTCACTCCGCATTGGACGAGACAAACTTCTTGTTCCCTCGTGGTGTAGGGCTGAATGATCTGGAAGCAAAGTTCCATGCCCTTCAGGCAAGTTCTTTTTTTCCTTGTTAGTGCATGGGTTTGTGTGGAAAGTTGGGAGGGTGCATGGACTGTGGTGAGCCATATGGGCATATGGTAGCACTTGAGGGGACACATGCCATAATAGTGGATGATTTATATTTTCTGCTACCAGCTGCATCATCATCATGTATTTAAGAAAACATGTTTTTGGTGTCCGTTGTATTGAAGTAGGTGTCATTGTTTGTGTGTGGGTTCAAGTGAATGCTGTTGGGCATGGGGTTGTCTATATCAAGTGGTTCTTTATGTCAGGTGGATGTGCATATCATATGATTATTTAGATCACATGTCATTCCCTTGTACTTACAACTATGCCCAATACTATTGACTTAGGTTGAGGGCCTGCAGCGCACGGAGCTAGCATACCTGGAGTTCAATGTCTTCCTCAAGGATCGACAACAGATATCTGGCCCCATGGATCGCTTTGTGGTGAAGAAAAACCCGAATGTGGCCCAAGTCGCAGATTTTGAGGAAGCCAAGCTCAGACGTCCCAACTCTAAGCAATTTAGGGACATGTACGTTTACCAAGGCAGGGAGCGTCTGGCTTTGCAGGTATGTTACAAATGAATTGCACTTAGAAGGCTGGTTGCACCAATGGCTTTGCTTGTGGCGCTGATACACATCATGTGGCCTGTGCTAGACATAGAGCTACATACGTTTCCTACCCATCCCAATTAACTACAACTTGCTTGTTTCTAACAGGATGACATTCAAGCAACGTACACAGCGGAGATCATCTCGATTGATCACGTGGCCTATGTCTGCAGGTTTGTCCGTGGACGTGAGTATATAGTGTCACAAAAGTAGTATGCATTCCATCCCTCTTGTTGGTTTCTTGTTTGGTTTCTTTTCCTTCTGGTGATAGCTTGATGTCCATCCAAGACCCATATCCCGCTCCCGCCCAACTAGTTTTGTGTCTTATGTGCCTTAGGGAAGTTCAACTGGCTCCTTACTGTGTGCAATGAGAAGGGGCTGTGCATTGGACACTTTGGCACTGAGACATGCTCCCTTCGGGAGGTGAAGACTCTTCTGCGCAAGGTGCATGACAGGCATATGCTCCTCGGTGTACCGGTGAGTCTGTGACTTCTTGCTCTAGGATGCCTTAATTATCCTTCTTGCATATATCTATGTATGTGTATGTCCATGACTGGTTATAAGCCACTTAGCATTTTGTTGCAAATATGCTTGTTGGGTTAGTTACTTTCCATGCCCATCTGCCCAATTTTCACTATATCAAACTGACGTTGTCAACGTTAGTGTTCTGTTTTTGCATCAGAGACCACTTCTAGCATATCTCAACAACTCAGCATGTGCGGGAGCCGCGTTCAAGGAGGCATTTCCTACCTTGGGCCAGCGCACTCCCCTCAATCAAAGCGATGACGGCCTGAGGGAAGACTGCCTGCATGTGGTTGCTCGCCTTGGGAAGGCGATGAGGCAAGGGCATCCTTTGTACTGTGAGTGAACTATTTACCAGCTTCACTTACAGCTCTCGTCCCAGTTTTTCCCCCCTCACTATTCGTGTCAACTGAATTGTATTGTTTTGTGATATCAACTTAATTTGGGACTCCTCATAGTGCACTCAGTCCGATGACTGATTATATTATGACCACCGGGTATTCCCTCAAACCCCTTGATTGCTGTGGTTATGCAACCAGAAGCGCTCGAGGAGCACAAACACCATCCACGCTCATGCCCAACATTGAACCTGGCTGTCAATTCTCTTTTGTGCCGTAGGGCCGGCTGTCAATGCCTTGTCCCTCTCCATGTTCCACTGGGACCATGGTGATCGCATCCGAGTTTTGCCCCAGTTGAAGAAGCGTGAGGAGTTTCGCAAGATGACGGATGAGGAAGTACTGGGGGCAAAGTTGAGACCTTCTCTGTGGTCAGACTTGGGTGTCAAGAGGGTAAGATGTGTTTTGGGGGGCTGTTCGCTGGTGGTACCTTGTGAATAGTGTTATCTTGGGCCTGGCAAATGTAGGGTTTGGGGTCCTGTCAAATTCTTATACTTCAAAACTGTTCTACACTGCTGTACACACTACTGTTCAGACATTTCAAGAACTTTGACGTATGCAATAAGTCTGTTGGTTCCTCATTCTTCTATCCCTGGACCCTTCTGAGTAGTGCAAGTGCCCGACAAGTGAGTATATAAAGTATGTGAGCTCTTTCCTTGCAGGTGTACAAGAGGCCCGAAGAGATTGCGTATGCGCTCGTGAAGTGGTTTCACATGTTCAAGGGCGCCAAAGATGCAGCAAGCGGGGAATTTCTGTTCCAATCAACGATGAAGAAAGTGCTTGAGCAGCAGGTAGCTCTAGCGCAGAAGGGAAGATTCAGCGGTAAGCCTATTTTGTGTTGTCCTTTGAGTTGGAAAAGGTCGACAACGACCTGGAGACCTGCATCGTAGTCTCGTGGAAAACTCATGGCAGTAAACAACAATCTAGATTCTCTGGCTGGTAGACAAGGTCGAGAGTCAAGCAGCCATCCCCATGTAACCTGTGTTGAGGATATGATACCGTTTGCAAACAACGACCTGGAGACCTGCATCGTAGTCTCGTGGAAATCTCATGGCAGTAAACAACAATCTAGATTCTCTTGCTGGTGGAAAAGGTAGAGAGTCAAGCAGCCATCCCCATGTAACCAGTGTTGAGGATATGATACCGTTTGCAAACAACGACCTGGAGACCTGCATCGTAGTCTCGTGGAAAACTCATGGCAGTAAACAACAATCTAGATTCCCTTGCTGGTGGAAAAGGTCGGGAGACAAGCAGCCATCCCCATGTAACCAGTGTTGAGGATATGATACCGTTTGCAAACAACGACCTGGAGACCTGCATCGTAGTCTCGTGGAAAACTCATGGCAGTAAACAACAATCTAGATTCTCTTGCTGGTGGAAAAGGTCGGGAGACAAGCAGCCATCCCCATGTACCCAGTGTTGAGGATATGATACCGTTTGCAAACGACGACCTGGAGACCTGCATCGTAGTCTCGTGGAAAACTCATGGCAGTAAACAACAATCTAGATTCTCTTGCTGGTGGAAAAGGTCGGGAGTCAAGCAGCCATCCCCATGTACCCAGTGTTGAGGATATGATACCGTTTGCAAACGACGACCTGGAGACCTGCATCGTAGTCTCGTGGAAAACTCATGGCAGTAAACAACAATCTAGATTCTCTTGCTGGTAGACAAGGTCGAGAGTCAAGCAGCCATCCCCATGTAACCTGTGTTAAGGATATGATACCGTTTGCAAACAACGACCTGGAGACCTGCATCGTAGTCTCGTGGAAATCTCATGGCAGTAAACAACAATCTAGATTCTCTTGCTGGTGGAAAAGGTAGAGAGTCAAGCAGCCATCCCCATGTAACCAGTGTTGAGGATATGATACCGTTTGCAAACAACGACCTGGAGACCTGCATCGTAGTCTCGTGGAAAACTCATGGCAGTAAACAACAATCTAGATTCCCTTGCTGGTGGAAAAGGTCGGGAGTCAAGCAGCCATCCCCATGTAACCAGTGTTGAGGATATGATACCGTTTGCAAACAACGACCTGGAGACCTGCATCGTAGTCTCGTGGAAAACTCATGGCAGTAAACAACAATCTAGATTCTCTTGCTGGTGGAAAAGGTCGGGAGACAAGCAGCCATCCCCATGTACCCAGTGTTGAGGATATGATACCGTTTGCAAACGACGACCTGGAGACCTGCATCGTAGTCTCGTGGAAAACTCATGGCAGTAAACAACAATCTAGATTCTCTTGCTGGTGGAAAAGGTCGGGAGTCAAGCAGCCATCCCCATGTACCCAGTGTTGAGGATATGATACCGTTTGCAAACGACGACCTGGAGACCTGCATCGTAGTCTCGTGGAAAACTCATGGCAGTAAACAACAATCTAGATTCTCTTGCTGGTGGAAAAGGTTGAGAGTCAAGCAGCCATCCCCATGTACCCAGTGTTGAGGATATGATACCGTTTGCAAACAACGACCTGGAGACCTGCATCGTAGTCTCGTGGAAAACTCATGGCAGTAAACAACAATCTAGATTCTCTTGCTGGTGGAAAAGGTCGAGAGTCAAGCAGCCATCCCCATGTAACCAGTGTTGAGGATATGATACCGTTTGCAAACAACGACCTGGAGACCTGCATCGTAGTCTCGTGGAAAACTCATGGCAGTAAACAACAATCTAGATTCTCTTGCTGGTAGACAAGGTCGAGAGTCAAGCAGCCATCCCCATGTAACCAGTGTTGAGGATATGATACCGTTTGCAAACAACGACCTGGAGACCTGCATCGTAGTCTCGTGGAAATCTCATGGCAGTAAACAACAATCTAGATTCTCTTGCTGGTGGAAAAGGTCGGGAGCCAAGCAGCCATCCCCATGTAACCAGTGTTGAGGATATGATACCGTTTGCAAACAACGACATGGAGACCTGCATCGCAGTCTTGTGGAAAACTCATGGCAGTAAACAACAATCTAGATTCTCTTGCTGGCGGAAAAGGTCGAGAGTCAAGCAGCAATCCCCATGGAAAACTTGATGCACTAACCAGAAATGGGAAGGATTTGTTATGGAAATGTCAATATTATATTAAGTCAAGTCGAATATTATTCAAAACAGTGCAAATCTGTGCCAATCTGTTCAATTCTGTGGAAAAGTTCAGAAAAGGCTAGTGACAGCTAGCAACAGCCCCCGACACGGTTGCCCCGGAGTGCCTATATTCTCAGGCCAAAAAAAAATCCCCCGGGGTCTTTGGCCCCGGTTTTCCAAGGTCAGCTGCCCCGGTATAGTGTTCCAAAACCGGTATGGGGGCGGGGCAGGGCCCGGGCGCGGGCGGGGGGCTGGGTAGCGGCCGGGGGAGGGACCCATGTCTGCCTCCATACCAAGGCAGCTTTACCAGTGGGTCAATCGCACCGACCCCTTCACTTACAGCTCTCTTCATATGCGCAGTTGAAACTTCGCTGAACAGTCGAGTCAACAGAATTCGCTAGGTCCTGCGCTGTGGACCCCTCCTGGAGGGCGAGGGGGGTCCGCCTCCCAGCCTTGCTGACGTCATTCAAGCTGACGCTTGTATAAGGCGTAGTAGAGCGGTGCCCTTCTTGGATGCTTGCCAACAGCTCAACCATCAGCGAGGCGTACTTCCGAGCTGGAGCAGAGTGGCGGCTTATTAATATGTCAGCTTATTAAAAGAACGGCATCGCGAGTAAGGAATACGATTTAAGTGACAACCATACGCAAGGTGCGCTGTTGGGAGCTAGCAGATCTGATTTTTGTTTACGAAAGGATTTCCAGTTGTTCACTCACACCCGACGAGGTGGGACCCCTTGCACAAAACCAGCGACCCAAAGGATTTTATGAGAAAGGCAGGAAAGGCGTGACCACTCCTACCTTGAAAGTGAAGATTTTGAAATATGAAACCAGACAGTTATGTCCCCTTCAAGCTTGCCTCTTTGGCCTCACTGAACCAGTTTGATGAAATTGTCTGCTCTTGATAATCTGGAGAGCAGAATCTTGGCAGCCTTGATCAACATCCAGCTATACCATCTAGATTAGGAATTCATGATGCCCCAGGCTGAGGTGTCAGGTGTGGAACCTAGCGTACAACAAGATCATCAATATAGCCGATTGGGCAGATCTTAAAACTGATTGCCTAACTTAGAGCATTGCTAGCTTCCAAACCTGTCTAACCAGCTTATTGTGCTCCCTGAGTCCGGCCGAGTCCCTTGTTTCCGAGGGTATCGCCTTGAGGGACTCGGAGTCGTAAGACAGTTAGCAGCCTAGTGTTGGTTGATGAACCATGCAGCAATTAAAAATGAAATTCAATTGCTAGTGTCCTAGCTATGTTTGTTTGTTTGTTACAGTCCAGGGGTATCTAACTAGGCTAATGAGACTTTCCCATCCTCGATATCAGGGGGGGCTTAAATGAAACAGGCAATTAACTGGGAACCAACAAATCGTTTTACCATCAGAGGCCCACAAAGATAATTGAATTGTACGACTCTCATCGTATCATTTTCATCACATCATTTTAGGATTCTTGTCGCAATTACAGCCCAGCCCAAGTTCAGCCTAATCTCACCAGAGCAACCCACGGATAGCAACTGCATTGGTTTGCATGTACACCAGTTCTGGTTCCCACATATTGATCCACATATTCATAGGGAATGACCATATGATATCATATGATATGATATCATGTCATCCTATGATATCATATAATGTCGGCAGTCTGACTAGGCTAAAGTTACCATTTATGTACAAAATCATATGATGGAAGTAGTATGACCCCATATGATATCATACTCGACTCTGGTCAATATCATATGATATGCCAGTCCCTTGATAATCATTGATTCATGCAGTTGTCATACCCGACAGGTTGAATGCACCTACGGCAGCTGCGTTGCGATTGTTTTGATCTGAATGCAAGTTCAATGTATTATCTATCAGACTTCAAGCTGCTCACCGTCTGCGGGCAGAGTAAGCATGGGTAGCTTAAACACTAACAAATCTCTCTCCCGAAAATACAATGTAATCGCAGTGCTGCATTCAGTTTGAAGGCATGCCCAGTGGCTGCTAAAGTGACCTTCCAGCTGGTAGCTGGTCTACACTGCTTCTCATACCATGCATCAATATATCAAAACCTGAATCTCAACAAAGCCACATTTGCTCACCCCTAGGTCTACCAACCTTCATTCTCACTCACCCAACCCAACTCAACCCAACCCACTGTTTTAGTCTTGGCTCAAAAATGACCTGCCTATGACCATGCAATGTACTGTACCCAGTTATCCACTGCTCACATGCCTCCCCCTGCTTTCCCTACTCTCTTCCCTCACATACGCCCCCCCCCCCCCCCCCCCCCCCCTCCTTCTATCTGTGCCAGCAGGTCAGTAGTGCCGGGTTGGACAAGACAGGCTCCAGCCTCGTACTCAGTATCCGCCTAGCAGGATTCAATACCAACAGGCATCCTGGATTCCTGGGCTCACCTGTAACTATGTCAGCCAAGGAGGACTTGCTCGATCAACGGGAAGACCAGGAAATTCCATGCAACGCAGCCAAGTGCCATCACACATCTAGTCCTATTGACGAATTTAGTGGACCGCAAGAACCTAAGGCTGGATCATTGAATGATAGGAACGAGGCAGATTCCACCCGCCATCTGGTGACCTTGTTGTCGCCCGAAGTGCCAAACAACAAGCAGAAGGATGCAGCTGTAGCGCTTGCTACGCTAGCCCTGGACAACCCTGACAATCAGGGCAAAGTCGCTTCTGCTGCGGCTATCCCTGAATTGATGGCATTGTTATCCGCACGTTCTCCTCATTCTCATTCAGATTTGCAGGAGCAGGCAGTATGTGCTCTTGACAATATAATGTCCAGCAATCCTGGCAACGAGGATAAGGCAGCCCCTGCTGGTGCTATCCCTGCCCTGGTGGCATTGTTATCCGCAAACACTGAACCAGATTTGCAGGAGCGGGTAGCTTATGCTCTTTCGCAGCTAGTGTCCAACAACCCTGGCAACCAAGCCAAGGTGGCATCTGCTGGTGCTTTCCCTGCCCTGGTGGCATTGTTGTCTGCCAGCACTCCACCTCCAGTGCAGAAGCAAGCAGCAGATGCTCTTTTGCACCTAGTGATGAGCAATCCTGACAACAAGGACAAGGCAGCATCTGCTGGTGCTATCCCTGCCCTGGTGGCATTGTTACCCGCACACACTCCACCAGATGTGCAGTTAAATGCACTGTTCGCTCTTGCCCACATTGTTGCCTTCAATCCTTGCAACCAAGCCAAGATGGCATCTGCTGGTGGTATCCCTGCCTTAGTGACATTGTTGTCTGCCAACACTTCACCTCCAGTGCAGAAGCAAGCAGCAGGTGCTCTTTTTCATCTAGTTTCTAGCAATCCTGGCAACAAGGTCAAGGTGGCATCTGCTGGTGCTATCCCTGCCCTGGTGGCATTGTTATCCTTACACACCCAACCAGATGTTCAGGAGCAGTCAGCATTAGTTATTTTGCATCTAGTGTCCAGCAATCCTGGCAACCAAGCCAAGGTTGCATCTGCTGGTGCTATCCCTACCCTGATGGCATTGTTATCCGCGCACACTCCACCAGATGTGCAGAAAGCAGCAGCGTGTGCTCTTGCCAACCTTGTTGACGGCAATCCTTGCAACCAGGGCAAGGTAGCATCTGCTGGTGCCATTTCACCCTTGTTGGCGTTGTTGTCCGCCAGCACTTCATCTCATGTGCAAGAGGAAGCAGCAGTTGCTCTTACCAAGCTTGTTGCCAACAATCCTTGTGTGCAGGGCAAGGTGGTATCTGCTGGTGGGATTCCGCCCTTGGTGGCATTATTGTCCGCCAGCAATCCAATTGGATTGGTATCTCTAAGCGTTATATCAGGCTGCAGTACTCACACCAGGAAACTGGTGGTTGCTGCCGGAGCCATCACTCCCTTGGTGGGATTGATATGTGATCCCAGCAGCACGGTCTTAATATTACAATTGGCGTTTAACACTGTAGGCGCTCTCATTTCTGATCCTCTTGTCAGACTTTCGTTTACATCAGCGAGCTCCTTCTTGCCCTTAGTATCCTTGCTACGCGTCAATGCTTCAGAAAATGTGCTGTTCCAGACAGCCTGTATCTTGTGCCACCTAGCTGCTATTAGTCCTATCATCAGGAGAGAGCTGGCTGCTGCTGGTGTCATTTCTGCCACCACGAAAGTCCGGGCTGCTGTGAGCAGCCCATCAAGGGTGAAGGATGCGATGCAGCACCTGCTACTGGTGTTGTCCAGTACCAGCCAGGAGTGTGTATCTAAGCAAACGCATATCAACAGACCGACTTCGCACAGGGCTACTTCATCATCTGCGCTCGAGCATGCCGGAGCTGCGACCTCTGCCGTGGAGCCAGTGGACTCAGACAAGCTTATGCAGGTAAGATCTTGTGGTATTATGGTAGCATGGTGAAGCGTGGTGTGGGGGTGATAGGGATGGGCGTAATAGTGGTGGTGGCGATGGTGTGTGTGTCGGGGGGTGTTGATGTTGGCAGCGATAGAGGTGACAACAATGATGCTGCTGGTGGTGGTGCAGATGTGGGTAAAGGTAATGTGGCTTGTGCAGGTAAGAGCTTGTGGTATTATAGTAGCGTGATGAACAGTTGTGGCGATGGTGTGTGGGGGGGGTGTTGATGCTGGTAGCGATAGAGGTGAAAACAATGATGCTGGTGGTGTAGATGTGGGTAAGGGTAATGTGGATGTGGATGAGGACCAGTGGTGGTGGTGTAGATGTGGGTAAGGGTAATGTGGTGGTGTATGGTGGGTAAGGGTAATGTGGATGTGGATGAGGACCAGTGGTGGTGGTGTAGATAAGGGTAAGGGTACCAGGGTACCCTACACCACCACCACCAGTGGTGGTGGTGTAGATGTGGGTAAGGGTAATGTGGATGTGGATGAGAACAACGAAGACGGTGGTTATGGTGTAAGTGACGACAACAATGATGTGGATAATGAGGTTGAGGAGAAAAAGGACAAGACAATGATGGTGGTGACGAAGATGATGGTGTCAACATCAAGGTTAGTGATGGTGATGTTGGTGGGATTTCTTGCCACAAGATTGTTGATAATCAGGTGTACCTCAGTGCAGACAAGTACAAGGATGATTTGTGTGTGTATCCAAGGGTAGCTAGAAGCGGCTAGGAGGGACATGTTAAATGGTGTTTGATATTCTAGTGTTCTGCTGTTCACACTGTTTGTTTCAAACATGAAGGCCTCACATGATGTACTGCTTAGTCTGGCGCTGATCTTGTTGATATCACAAACAAGGCACTGCCCTGGCCTGGCATGGCGTAGGATAGCTTTGCCAAGGGATATGTATATGATTGTATTCTGTACTAAAAAGTGTACTGTGGTAATTGTGTGGTATCGTTGGTACCAGGGATTTTTATTTCCGCTTTATAAAGCTATCGCTAGTTTTGACCCCGTTTTAGCCAAATTATCGCTATAAAAAAAAGTATAAACAAAAAAAGTTTTTTTTGTTGTCCTCAATGGCCCAAAAAGCTGCAAAAAGCTACAGAAAGCACTAAAACGCTGTCCCTGGAGGAGGCTTTAAACCATAAAGCTAGAAGAAACCCACTTTCAGATTTGAAAAAAAAAACTGGTTGATACAACCCGTATTAACTCTACCTGCAGACGGTGAGCAGCCTGACTACTGATAGACTCTGCCCTGAAACAAAGCAAAACCAAGGGATTGGTATGCACGTCAACATTCATACATGCATACATGCACACATACATACATACATACATACATACACATACATGTAAAAATACAGGGTCTTCTGTACATAGTTCGCAAAAAAATTGTTCGTTCGTTCGTGTGTAGAGGGGCGGGGGGTGTACACGGACAATTGCAGTACTGTACAAATTTTCTGGCAGTTCCACATGGTACACCATACACCATACACCACTGATATATGCGTCAGACTTGTTTTTCATCTACGCAGTCGAACAACTTAGTGACAGGTTAGGAGGTACAAAAGTACGGGTATTACACAGGGATTTATTTTTCGAATAAAAAAGAGGAGATCTTATTCCTTTTTCTTCTTTCCTCTCCTTTTTCCCTCCCAAAACAGGATCCTTATTCCGATTTTGGTCGATTTGGGTATTTTTTAGTCAATTTCAGAAAGAAAGAAAAAAACTTTGTATTTTTAGGTTTCTTATTCCGCCAATTTGGGCGAAAACGGGGTCTCGTATTCCAATATAAATGTTTTCCGGAAAAAAAATCCCTGGTAGTACATGGAGACAAGAATCAGTACGCCTTGCCTTGGCTTCGGTGGCTTTGGTTGCTTCAGTGGCGCGTTCAATCCATGGATGGATGATCTGACGGCTTGCTTGCCAGCATTCCTGCTGATGGGGATTGCTCTGCAATTCTGCTATGGTAGTTGCGCTCTGCAATTCTTTATAGGTAGATGCGCTCTCAATTATGTATCCCAAGGTATATGTGCAAGTGGTTTCGCGTAGTTTTTTGCAACCCCATGCGGGCGCAGCAAGCATTTTTTGCGCTTTTTGCACTGCAAAGCGCAGTTTTGTTTCCTTTAAGTGCGCTTAAGCGCTGGCCAATTTGGTCAATGGAAGTGCCCTGGAAGGTAGATGTGCAAGTGGTTACTTGTTTTTCAATCTCGCAGTTTAGTAAGAAATAGTACCAGCAGTACTGCAGTTCAGAACAAGAGAGACCCACTTATTTGGGTGTATTTTCCCAAAGTGGATGTACTAGAGATAAAGAATAACCCATTTGGCATCGACAAGATAGCGGGCGGTCCAAGACCTGTCCAGGACGGAATTATCTTTTACAAATTGTCCCTAGAATGCCAGCTCAGCAACCATGTATGATCACGGAGTACAAAGTACGCTAATTCGCTAAGTGTGCAAGCGGTTACTTGTTTTTGCTGTCCTGCTGGTGCGGTCATTGTTACCCGTCGTCATTTGGAAAGCTCCCTCACCCGACCATACCTCTCCTTGCACAACCCGCCATAACCTGTACTGTCATGCTGGTGCGGTCCTGGTACTGCTGGGTTCCGAAGAAAAAAACGCCGGGACTGTGGAGTAGGAATAAAAGCCACGTCGACCGGCGTATTCTATTTATATTTATATTTCAATCTCTATGGCTGTATAGAGTGCTATCCATTTTTTCCAGGGCTAAGTCGTTCTCAGCGCCCTTTTTACTCTCATCGCTTATCATATTCTGGGCGCTTATTCATTCTGAGCACTCATTCATTATGAGCGCTTATTCATTCATCCTGAGCTCCCATTCTCTCCTCGGCGTTCATTCTATTATGATCGCTCATTCATTTTGAGCACCCGTTCATCCTGAGTGCCCATATATCCTGAGTGCTCATTCTATCCTGAGCGCCTCTTCAGACCTTCATCATGCTTCTGTCTACCTGCGACATGCAGAGTTGAAGGCTACAGCCTCAGTTCACAAACTCGACATTTGTCACCTTTCTGCGTTGCTTCTGTGCTTTTCGCCCAGCATGCAGTTTGTTATCGTAATCTGCTTTTCAAGTCATGCATGTTAGAAACATCAACAGCTTCGGGGGGTCCTTTAGGCGAAGTCATAATGAATCTCCAAGCCGATTTGACTCCTCCATCCGTGGGCCTGATGCGCAATTACAATGAGAGGGCTAGCGAGCCTCCAGAATCATTCTGATGATTCAATCGCTTTCTGAGTCACTCGGAACTTGACTAAATTAATCGCAATCTTACAGATACAGACTTTCTCATATCCCGCTAGTCCGTGGCTTAGCGCTCAATCTTTCCCTGCCCTACTCTATGCGTATGGGGAAGGACAGGGAACAGTAGGAAAAGGGAGAGATGGAGGTAGGGTCATAGTCAAGGGGGAGTCAAGGAGGATAGGAGAAAGAAAACACAGAAGGGGGGGAGATGGAGGGAGGGTGATGGACAAGTAAATAAGGATAGGAGACAGGAAAGAGGGGGGGGGGGAGAGAGGAAGGGGTGAAAAAGGAGGGAGGGGGGCAGGTAGGGGTGGCCATCGGCCACGCGCGCTACCCTAGTAGTACATAAATAAATACATACGTACATGCAGGCATGCAGGCATGCACACATACATACTACTACCTTACTTACTTCCGTAGGAGTTACTCCGTCAATTTCATCGACAAAATCCTTGAGTCTAGGGCTAGCGAATGGAGACCCACCCGTTGAAAGAAAATGACATTTTTTCGCGGAGCCCCCCCCCCCCCCCCCCCCCCCCCTTCTGGGGGGCGAAAGCCACCAGGGTCACCCCATTGTCCGTTTCCGACCGTCCGACCGCCCCCCCCCCCCCCCCCCCCCCCCGAGATTAAGTCTGACACTGTCAACCAACGTTCTTGTAACTAACTCGCTTCTGTTGCCACCTTTCGCACCGTTTCCAACACACTCCGCCAATTTGTAGCGTTGCTTGCGATGTTGCATAGGATTTGTTAAGGTTATACAGAGAGGAAGAAAGAAGTACACCTTCTCAGTCTTGTTTTTATCCCAGCAATTGTTAAAAGAGAAAGAAAGAAGTACACCTTCTCACTCTTGTTTCACCCCAGCAATTGTTAAAAGAGAAGTAGAGGGATAATATTAACTTGGTCGGATAAGGATGATTCTAACTTGGGGTGTGAGATAAGGATGATTCTAACTTGGCGTGTGAGATAAGGATGATTCTAACTTGGGGTGATGTCGTCCACTACAGGTTTAGGTTGCCCACATCCACGCATACGTACCAACACTCTTGTCTATGCCCCAGCAATGTTTAAAAGAGGAAGAGAGGGATAATATTAGCTTGGTCAGATAAGGATGATTCTAACTTGGGGTGCAAATGATGTTGTCCACTACAGGTTTAGGTTGGCCACATCCACGCATACATACCAACATACATGCAGCATATGTGCGCTCAAGAGGAAATCCTCTCAACAGATTCACGGCTAGAATAATAAATAAACTATGTAAATAATAATAATAAACATAATATCATATCATATCATAAGTACCAACATACATGTGTACCTTGTGAGCTAGGACCGTGCACTGGGAGGGGCCATGCTCAGTCTAGTCTCACCAAAGCACCTCGTCATAGGTAAAATCATCATGGGCATGTTTTTTACCAGTTTTTGGGTTCCAAACGTACAGGCGCACATAGATACACACTTATTTATAGGGAACGGCAAATCATATGATGTTGACCAAAGACGAGTATGATATCATATGATATCATACACAAATCATATGATTTTATATCATATGATATGGTGGCCCAGGCCAAAGTTACCTAGTCAGACCACCGGCATCATATGATATCATATTGCCGACCCCTACTTATTTATACGGGACGGGGACGCATCATTAAAACATACGTGCACTCAAACCTGTCTACAAATATGTGTGCTCCAGGAGCTGATCGAGGAGGAGGAGAGAGAGAAAGCTTTGAAAGAGGCCAAGGCAGAAGCCAAGAAGGGCAAGATGCAGAGGCAGAAGGAAAAGAAGAAGCAGAAGGAAAAGAAGAAGCAGAAGAAAAAGGAGGGGGGGGACAAGAAAGGTCAAGGAAACAACGGAAAGCAACAATCCAAGGATGAGGCAACGGCAGAGGAGGACCAGGATGCAGATGCACACCTAGTACTAGAGCAACAGAAACCTGCAAGGGGCAGCACTGATGGTAGTGGTGATGGTGGGGAACCAAGTAGAAGCGGCACAGCAGCTTTGGGAGGGGATGAGGAGTATGCTGGTGGTGAGAGGGAGCAAGGCAGAAATAGCTGTACTACTGCAATTGCGCTCAACACGCAGGCAGCTCCTGATGTGACCGCTAGAAGCACAGCCTTGACTGCACCGCTTGGATCTACTGGCCTAGCCCATGTACTGTCTCCCACTGTTGTTGCTACTCCTTCGTCCACTTCTACTACCACTGCACCTGATTCAACTTCCGCTTCTACCTCTGTACCCAACACTCCTACTGCTGCTGCCGCTGTTATTGCTGCCGCAACTGCCACTTCAGTGTCAAGTTCCAATGCACTGCCTGCTACCCACATAGCAACCCATGATCAGGATCACCCCATTTTGAAGATCATACAGTCTCATGCAGCTATGCCCAAGCCCGGACAGCAGCAACAGTTTGTACATCCTCAAATGGCACCGCCTGCTGTTGTTCAACCTCATGTTGTACAGCCTGAGCTTGCACAGCCACTTGTTGTTCAGCCAAGCCTCGTTCAACCTGATGTTGTACATCCTCGGATTGAACAGCCTGGCATTGTACCACCCCATGTTGTTCAGCCTCACGTACTGCAACCATACGCCCGTCATGCCCAACAGGGGCAGGCCCTAGCGCCGGTCTCAGGTGGCGAGGCCCCAAGACCTGCACCCACCCAGCTGACCCATCTCCTTAAACCTACTCTGCAAGCTGCCTCTATTGGAGCCTACCAACCCTTGAGGCAGATGCCTTTCCCCACCACTGCACCCCCATCCGCGCCTTCACCCCTTCCCACCACGCATGCACCCCCCTCCATAGTAACCCCTCTCACCAACCCAATGAGACCTCCTGCTTTCAACCCCCCTGCACGCCCTGCACATGCTACCCTGTCCGGGGCGGTAGGCCCCACCAGTGCCATAAGGCCGGGAATGCACCCTGCTATAATTGGTCTGTTTAGGCAGGCTGCTATGGGGGCTGCTCATCCGCCACCACCTATCCCCTCGGCCGTTTTGCCTCCCCCACACATGACCCCAACCCACATCTGGAAGGGGGGGGGTGGCAGGGCACCAATAGGAGCAGATGTGGATGATGTGGACGAGGGTCGCCTGTGTATTGTGTGTATGGAGAGGGAGCGAAATGTGTGCTTGCAGCCTTGTGGCCATGGTATCATGTGCTCCCCGTGTTGTGAGGAGGTGTTGGCTAAAACACGTGAATGCCCCTTGTGCCGAACCAAGGTGGTGGGCCATGTGAGAATGGTGTTGTCGTGAGCATTGAGGGGCACTACCCTCCTAGCTTCTAAGATTTAGTATATTTAATTATGATTTAATTTTCCTACCGTATTTCATGATTGCGGTTAGAACATCATAATGGTGCCTTGATGGACTCCGCGTGTGCCCATACCTTGGTTGTGTGCGTTGATGAACACTAGTGAATGTATGTATGTGGATTAGGGTACCACATTTTTTCATTTTGGGTTGCACTTTTGACGCAACTGCCTCCTTTGGGGTTGCGCTTTTGGCTCAACTGCAAACGGACATCTGCGCGCTACGCCTGGAGGGGGGTTACAAATTGCGTCAATCACGCAGTCGGGCTCAAAAACCTTGTGCGCTACCACGCAATAGTGTGCATCATGGAGTACCCTGATGTGGACAAGACAAGTTACATGCAAGTTACATGAGATACAAGTTAGATACAAGTTAGATGCAAGTTACATGAGATACAAGTCAGATGCAAGTTACATGAGATACAAGTCAGATGCAAGTTACATGAGATACAAGTTAGATGCAAGTTACATGAGATACAAGTTAGATACATCATGTAGTACCCCGATGTGGATACAAGTTGGAGACAAGTTACATGCAGCGTCGCAAGCGACGTTAAAAATTGGCGGTGGAGCGACAGGTGGCAATGGAAGCTAGTTACTATGAGACCGTTGGCTGACGTGGCTTCATATCGCTTAGACGGTCGGTCGGTCGGTCGGTCTATTGGTCAGATTAGCAAATGGGTTACTCTCGGGGCTCCCGCCCCCCTCGAGGAGGGGGCTCCGCTCAAAAAGTTTGGAGGTGCAGTATCCTAGTGGTAGAGAGCAATTATCACGTTTCCCTTCAGCCTATGTGGCTATCCCTAGACTGTAACATACAATACTGTTCCACGAGTTGATAGCTCTGCTCAGCAGAGCATGCTAGTACCGCTGCTCTAGCCAAGCCTCCGCTGAGCTTCCCACTAGCCCTCTCCTCTCCCACCACTTGCAATTGTCATGTTTTCCCTTGAAGAAAAAAAGAGAAGCGAAACCAGTCGTGTGGTGTGGTGTGGTGTGATGTGATGTTTGGTGTGATGTGGTGTGGTGAAGTGTGGTGTGGTGTGGTGTGGTTTGTTGTGGTGTGTGTTGTGTTGTGTTTTGTGGTGTTGTGGTGAGGTGAGGCGTAGTGTGGTGTGGTGAAGTGTGGTGTGGTGTGGTGTGGTGTTTAGTGGTGTGGTTTTGGCGTGTCATGTTGTGTTCTTTTGCGTCGATTTGTGTGGCTTTGTGTAGTAGTATGGTGTGGTGTGGTGTTGTGTGGTGAGTGGTGTGGTGTGTGGTGTGGTGTGTGATGTGTGGTGTAATGTGGTGAGGGATGGTGGGCATTGGGGTGTGGTGGGTGGTTGGTGTGCTGTGGCTTGTGATGTGATGAGGTGTGGTGTGGTGGGTTGAGAGTTGGTGGATGTGTGTGGTGTGTGTGGTGAGGCGTTGTTTGTGCGGTGGTGTGATGTTTGTGTAGGTGTTGTGTGGTGGTTGCAGGTGTGGAGTGGATGTATAATGTTGTGTGTTTGTTTGATTTGTGTTGTGGTATGGTGTTGTTTGCGGACTGTTGTAGTGTTGTGTGGTGTGGTGTGGTTGGTGTGTGGTTTTGGTTTGGTGAGGTGTGGGGTGGTGTGGTTCGTGGTGAGGTGAGGTGAGGCTTGTTGGTGTGGTGTGAGGGAAGGTGTTTGGTGTCAGTGGTGTGGTGTGGGTCGAGGTGTGGTGGGGAGGTGAGGTGAGAAGTGTGTGTGGTGTGTTGGGGGGGTTGTGTGTGATGTGTGTGGTGTGAGTGTTGGTGTGGGGTTGGGTTGGTGTGTGGTGAGAGAGCTGTTGGTGTGGTGTGATGTTGTGTGGTTGTGTGAGGGTGGAGTTGGGGAGATGGCGAATATGTTGGGGTGTTTTGTTTAGAGTTGTCGTTGTGGTATGGGGGGTGGCGGGTGTTGGGGGGTGTGTGGTGTGGTTTGGTGTGGTGATGTGTGGTGTGGGTCGAGGTGTGGTGAGGTGAGAAGTGGTGTGGGTTGTGGTGTGGTGGGGATGGGGGAGTGGGTGTGTGGGGTGGTGTGGTGTGGTGTGTGTGGTGAGTTGGTGGTGGAGAGGTGATGTGTGGTATGTGATGTGGGTGGCGTGGGTATAGTAGTGTTGATTGGTGTAGATTTGTGGTGTGGTATGGTGTGTGAGGTGGTGCTTTGTGGTGTGTGTGGGGTGGGGGTGGTGGGGGGGGGGGGGGGACCGAGGTGGGGTGGGGGGAGGTGGGCGTGGGCTGGGGGCCGGGAAAGGCTGGCGTGGTGATGGGGTGTGGAGGTGGGTGGGGGGGGGGAGGGAGGAGGGGGGGGTGGGGGGGAAGGGGGGGGGGGGGGGGGGGTGGGGGGGGGCGCCTTGTGGTTGTGGTGGTGAGGGGGGGGGGGAGGGGGTGTGGGGAAGTGTGGTGGGGGGGGGTGTGGGGGGTGTGGGTGGGGGGGGGGTACCTGGGCGGGGGGAGGGGGCCCGTGGGGGGGGGGGGGGTGGTGGGGGGGGGGGAGGGGGGGGTGAGGCGAGCGAGGGCGGGAGGGGGTGAAAGGGGGGGGCTGGGTGGGGGTGGGTGTGGAGTTTGAGTGGGGGTGGGTGGGCGGGGTAAGGGGGGGGTATTGGGTGTAGAGGTGGGTTGGGGGGGGGTGAGGAGGATGCTGTGGGGGTGTGGGGGCGGGGGTGAGGGGGGGGAGGGGCTTGGGGCGGGGTGGGGTGAGGGGTGGGGGTGATGTGGGGGGGAGGGGTGGGGGGCAGGTGTGGGGGGGGGGGGGGGGGGGGTGTGGGGCCTGGTGGGGGGGGGTGGTGTGAAGAGGTGTGGGGTGTGGGTGTGTTGATGTGGGGTGTGTGTGTGTGGGTGCTGTGGTGGGGTGTGATGAGGTGGGGGGGGTGGTGCACGGGGGGAGCGGGGGTGGTGTGGTGTGGTGTGGTTGGTAGTGTGGGTAGTGTGGTGTGGGGGGGGAGGGTTGTCTGTGGTGTGGTGTGAGTTGTGTGGGTGCTGGGGTGAGGTGTGGAAGTGGTGAGGGTGAGGACGTCGGTGGGGTGTGGTGTGGTGTGGGTGTGGTGATGCTGTTGGTGTGGTGTGGTGTGGTGTTGGTATGGTTGGTGTGGTGTGGTTGAGGAGTGTTGTGTGGTGGTGTGATGTGGTGTGAGTGTGTGGTGTGCTGTGGTGTGGCGGGGCGAATCATTGGGTTTTTTTTTTTGTGTGTTTGTTTCGATTCTGTGTGGTATAGGTTGTGGTGCGGTGTGTTGTGGGTGGGGGCGGTGGTTGTGGGGGTGGTGATCTAGGTGGGTGGTGCGGGGGGGGGTGGGGGAGCTCCCCTAACCGGTGGTGTAGGGGGAGACGGTTGGGGGGGGTGGGGGGCGGGGGGGGAGGAAGGGGGGGTGGGGGTGGGGGTGGGGGGTGTGGGGGGGGAGGCGGGGTGTCGGTGGGGAGAGGGGATGGGGGGGGGGAAAGGTGGCGGTGGAGTGGCGGTAGTATGGGGTGCTTGATTGTGGCGATTGGTGTTGTTGGTGATGGGGTGGTGCCGGGGGGGTGGTGGTGGTGTGTGGTGGGGGGGTGGGGCGGTGGTGAGTGGGGGTGGTGGGAGCGAGGTGATGGTGGGGATTGGTGGAGGGCTGGAGTTGTGATGAGGTTTCTTTTGTGTTGTATGTGTGGGGGGGTGGTGTAGTATGGTTGGTGTGGTTGAATTGTGGGGTGGGTGGGGGGAAGGGCTTGGTGGGGGTGGTGGGGGGATGTGTGATGTGTGGGATGTGATGGTGGTGTGGTGAAGTGTGGTGTGTAGTGTGGGTGTGGTGTGTGTGGTGTTGTGGTGTGGTGTGGTGTGATGTGGTGTGGTGTGTGTTGTGTTGTGGATCGGGGTTGTGTTGTGGTGCAGGTAAGGAGTAGTGTGTGTGTGTGGTGAAGTCGTGTGGCTGTGGTTGTGGGTGTGGTGTTTAGTGGTGTGTGTTTTGGAGTGTAATGTTGTGTTATTTTGTGTGGTTTTGTGTAGGAGGATGGGGGTGGATAGCAGTGGGGGGTGGGGGGGCGGGGGGGGGGAGTGGCTTGGTGGGGGGGGTGGTGGCGAGGTGGTTGTGGTGAGGTGTGGGGCAGGGGGCGGGGGGGGGGGGGGGGGGGGTGGGCTGGGGTGTGTGCGGGGGGTTTTGGTGGAAGAGTGGGGGTGGGGTGTGGGGGGTGTGGGGGTGGTGTGTGGTTTGGTGTGGTGAGGGTGGGGGGGGTTGGTGATGAGGGGGGTGGTGTTGGGGTGGGGAGGCGTCTTTGAGGTTGGTGTGGTTGTGAGTGGAGTGGGGTCGGGTAGTAGTGTGGTGTGGTGTGGTGTTGTAGGGTGTGGTGTGAGGCGTTGTGTGGGGTGGTGTGATGTTGTTGGTGGTGTGGTTGGTGTGAGGTGTGGAGTGAGGATAATGTGTGTGGTTGGTTTCGATTTGTGTTGGGGTATATGGTGTGGTGCGGTTTGTGTTGTGTGGTGTGTTGGGGTCTTTGTGTGGCTAGGTGTGCGTGAGGTTGTTGGTGGGGTGTTGGTGTGGTTGAGGTGAGGGGAGGCGTGGTGTCGGTTGCAGGGTGGTGTGGTGGGGTGTGGTGTGGTGTGTATGTGAGCGGGTGAGCGGTTGTGTGTGGTGAGGTTGAGAACGTCTGGTGTGGGGTGGGGTGGTGGGTGGGGGGATGTGGGGTGGTGTGGAGTGGTGTGCGTGGATGTGGTGTGATTAGTGTGTTGTGTGTGGTGTGGTGTGGTGTGACGTGGTGAATTCATGGGTGGCGTTTTGTTTCGATTTGGGTTGGTGTATGTGTGGTGCGCGTTTGAGGGTCACGGTGGGGTGGGTGGGGGGGTGGTGGGGGGTTGGGGGTGGGTGGTCTGTGGGGGGGTGGTGGTTGGGTTTGGTGTGGGGTGGGGAGGTGTGGAGGTGTGGTCTGTGGGTCGGGAGGACGGTGGTTGTGGTGTGGTGAAGGTGTGGTGTGTGGTGTGGTGTGGTTGAGTGGGGTGTGGTTGTGTGTGGTGTGTGGTGGGTTGTGGTGTGGTGGATGTGAGGTTGTGTTGTGTGTGGTGAGGTGGTGTGGTGAGGTGTGTTGTGTTGTGTTGTGTTGTGTCGTGTCATTTTGTGTCCTTTTGTGGCGTGTTATGTCGTGGTGAGGTGTGGTGTGGTGATTTGTGAGGCCATACCACACCATTGTAACATTGTACCATGCATGTTGGTGTAACCATAACAATCCATGATTTGTTGCAACCATGCCATAACATACGAATAAACCATGCAATTAGAAGCAAGGGATGGCAGCATGGAACCTTCCCATGTTGTCCAAGCTGCATGCGAAGCAAGGAACCCCATCAAGCTTTATTATGGCACGCACCTTATCATCTATCTATTCCATTTAGGGCCACCAATTTCTAATAACAGACCTCGATGACAGATGCGGCGCAGTGGAACTGCGCGCGCTTGATGGGGCGATGGGGCGAGTATTAGAGTTGAACTGAAGGGCAAAGCTAGAGCTGTATGAGAAGACTAACGTTGAAATGTATGCTCAGAGTTGATGCTTCTTCAAAGACGAGTCCTAAGTGAGGGCAGCAAGGAAATAAAGTCAGGAGGTGGGAAAATGAATCGGCCAGGAGACAGGGCGAGGAGGATTTCACGTGGCCAGGCCAAGCCAACACAGTTTGTTTTGTTGCCCACTCGGCGGCAGTTCTGAAGTCGCCAGCAGGGCTCTGCACTTGTTGCAACAATGCGAAAGCTTGATTCTGTCCACTGAAAAGTTGGGAAGCGCGGGAAACGCTAGTGAGGGCAGTTCGAAGGCCCAGGTGTCCGGGTCCAGTGGGTGTTGGCTTGACACGTTCAGATCACGCTCTGGCTGCCGCAACTCACACTACAGGCGCGCCTGAGAAATCCCCATGCGAACGTTTGTACCTCATAGTTTGCAACACGAAGGTCGGCAGTGCTTCATTGAAACATGAGCATTACGTGAATTAGAAGTAGAAGTACCATAGTTGGCGTGGCTTCATTACCCACCGGGACACCCCACGCACCGGTGCCCCACGCACGGCCCTCTGGGCTGAGCTGTGGCTGAAGTCCGTGCTAAAAATAGCTCAAGTGCCCTAGGAGAATGTTTCGTCCATTGTGATGCTTGCATGTTTCGTCCTCGATTTTTGACGACAATTCCATCCCAAACCTATGTATGCGCCATGATTGGATGGTACGAATTTGAAATGATGACAAATGTTACCCAATAATTGTCGCTTTGGGCCCAAAAAGCACAAACCTTAGCTCCTTTTCTTGAATTGCGATGCTCATAAGTGGTCTCGTCAGAAAATCTCAGGTATCAATAAGTCTTATAATTGGGATATCTTATATAATGTTTTGTTTTTTTGTGATTTGAAGTGTAACCTGAAAAGTAGGTTGTGACACACACACACACACACACACACACACACACAAACAAACAGTTTTGACAGGCTAATCCCTCAATAAAGGGCGCCTGGAGGCGCGTCCCGAATGAAAATGTTTGAAACAATCTGTATTTAATTTAAATTTTAATTGCATATTTTTATTATTGTATAATTGTTTAATTAAATAAATAAATTGTATTAATTAATGAATAATAAGATTAAAATGAATTAATCAAATTATGTTAAATTGTTTGATCAATTATAAGTTGTTAATTAATTGATTAATTAACTAATTAATTAAATTACATTTAATTAATTATCAATTAAATGTAATTTATTCATTAGTTAATTAATTATTAATAAATAAATTAATTATTAATTAAAATTGATTAATTAATTTGATATAATCAAATTGTGTTGCATTGACTTGAATTGAATGCATTTCATTGATTTGAATTGCATTCATTTGAATTCAATAAATTTGGATTTAGTTGAATTGAATCAATGGATGTAGCCTTCATTTATACGACATTGGAAATTTGGTAGGGTGTTAAATTTGAAGGAGTATTAAAAGTTCTGGACGGTTGTAGGGGACTTTAGTTGCAAGCGTTGTTTTGGCCAATGAGGTTGTAGAGTCGGCTGGGCGGTGTCCCTGGCGTGCGTGGATTGAACACATAGTCTCGACAGCCTGGACACGTGGCATCTGAATTATGGTCAACTGCTGGCATTCAAAACCACTAAGCAACATAAACCCTAAACACATTAGAAGTCACGGGCAGGACATGGGGCAAATAGTCGAGAAATAGTTAATATGCAGAATGCGAGAAAGTGAGAGGAGGGAGGCTGGGAGTTTCAGAAGTAGTGGTGTAAGTAGGTCCTCATAGCAGAATAAGCTACACAACATTTGAAAACTTTTGAGAAGGATCATGACCGCTGAAATGCTGATATCTGTAGTCATGTGCACTCCAACTACGAGCCAAATGTTTGGGTGCAGAGTTTGCTGGGATCAGCAGCACAGATGGAGAGAGACAAACTAATGCACAATGAGACACGTGGAACCTAGGGGGGTCATCAGAGGCCTATAGCATACATACTACATATATAATATATATAAACCATGACATGCCATGCTATGGTGCACCATGCCATGCCATACCAATATACTATGCAGGTAGGTACAAACCATACCATGCTATGCTACACCATGCAATACCACACCATTAGGACATTGTATCATGCATGCTGGAATACACCATACTATGCCATGCTATACTACACCATGCCATAGCACACCCTACTACCATGCTAACAAGCATGTAGGTTTAAACCATACCATGCCATGCTACACCATGCCATACCACACCAATATACCTTTGTATCATGCATGTTGGTATAACCCATGCTATGCCATGCTATGCTGCACCATGAGAGACCATACCAATATACCATGCTATGCCACAACATGTTATACTACAACATACTACCAAGTTACCATGCAATGCAGGTATAAACCATAACATGCCCTACTACCATGCACATGTCATACATAATCAATAAACCATGCATGTAGGTACAATCATACCATGCTATGCTACCCCATACCATATGACACCATTATGTGTGGTGTGATGTGGTAGGTTGAGGTGTGTTTTTGGTGTGTTTAGGTGTGATTTGGTGTGTTTTGGTGGCGTTGTGTTGTGTAGTGCAGTGTTGTGAGTTGTGCTGTGTTGTAGTGAGTTGGTGGTGTGGTGTGGTGTGGTGAGGTGAGGCGTGGTGTGGGTTGTGGTGTGGTTAATGTTGTGGTGTTGTGTTGTGTGTGGTGTGGTGAGTTGTGGTGTGTTGGTGTGGTGAGGTGTGGTGTGGTGTGGTGTGGTGTGGTGTGGTGTGGTGTGGTGTGGTTGGTGTGTGTGGTGTGGGTGTGGTGTGGTTGTGGTGTTGGTGATACGTGGTGTTTTTGTGGTAAAAGCGGGTGTGGTGTGAGTGGTGTGGTGTGGTGTGGTTTTGGTGGGTGTGGTGTGGTGTGGTGTGTGTGCGTATCCTTCGTGTTTCTGTTTGGTCGCTTGTATTGTGGTATTTGTGTGGTGTGTGGTGTGTAGTGTGGTTGTGTTGTTGTTGTGGTGTAGTTGTGGTGTTTGTTTTGGGTGGCAGGATGTGGTTTGTGCGGTGTGGTGTGGTGTGGGTGGTGTAGGTGTGGGTGTGCGTGTGGTGTGCTTTGTGGGTGTGGTGTAGGTGTCTGGTGTGGTGTGGTCGGTGGTGTGGTTGTGTGTGGTGTGTGTGGTGTGTTGTGTGTGGTTGTGGTGAGTTGAGTGATGCGTGTAATGGTGCGATGCAGTGGGTGTGTGTGTGTGGTGTGGTGTGGTGTGAGTGGTGTGGGTGTGGGTGTGGTGTGGTGTGGTTGGTGTGGTGTGATGTGATTGGTGTGGTGTGGTGTGGTGAGTTGTGGTGAGTTGTATTGTGTGGTGTCGTGTCCGTTTTTTGTCCTTTTGTGTCTTTTGTGTCATCTTTGTGCCCTTTTTGTTGTGGCGTTTGTGGTGTGTGAGTGGTGGTGTGGTGTGGTGTGGTTTGTGGGTGTGGTGTGGTGAGGTGTGGTGTGTTGTGGTGTGGTGTGGTGAGGTGTGTTGTGTTGTGTTGTGTTGTGTTGTGTTGTGTTGTGTTGTGTTGTGTTGTGTTGTGTTGTGTTGTGTTGTGATTTGTGTTGTGTTGTGTTGCTGTGTGTGGTTGTGTTGTTTGGTCTATTGTTGTTATTTGTGTTGTGTTTTGATTTTTTGTTGTGTTGTGTGTCTTTGGTTTTTATCCGTTGTCCTTTGTGTCCTTATATGTGGCGGTGTTCTGTCGTGGTGCCGGTGTGAGTGTGGTCCTTTGTGAGCCATACCACACCATTGAACATTGATCCCTGCATGTTGTGTAAACCATAACAATCCAGTTTGTTTGCACATGCCATACAATACAGATAACCCAGCCATTAAACAAGGGGATGGCAGATGGAAAACCTTCCCATTGTTTGTTCGCAAGCTGCACTGGCGAGCAAGGACCCCATCAAGCTTTATTATGGCACGCACCTTATCATCTATCTATTCCATTTAGGCCACCAATTTCTAATAACAGACCTCGATGACAGATGCGGCGCAGTGGAACTGCGCGCGCTTGATGGGGCGATGGGGCGAGTATTAGAGTTGAACTGAAGGGCAAAGGCTAGAGCTGTATGAGAAGACTAACGTTGAAATGTATCGCTCAGAGTTGATGCTTCTTCAAAGACGAGTCCTAAGTGCGTGTCGCAAGCGAATAAAGTCCGAGATCGTGAACTGAATAGGCCAGGAAGACAGGGCGAGGAGGATTTCACCGTGGCCAGGCCAAGCCACTCACAGCTGTTTTGTGCCCACCCGGCCGGCCAGTTCTGAGGTCGCCATGCAGGGCGCTGCACCCTTGTTTCCAACAATGCGAAAGCTTGATTGCGTCCACTGAAAAGTTGGGAAGCGCGGGAACGCTAGTGGGCAAGTTCGAAGGTGCCCCAGGTCGTCCCGGGTCCAGTGGGTGTTGGCTTGACACGTGTCAGATCACGCTGCTGGCTGCCGCAAACCTCACACTACAGGCGCCCTGAGAAATCCCCATGCGAACGTTTTTGGTACCTCCATAGTTTGCAACAAATCACGAAGGTCGGCAGTTGCTCAATTGAAACAAGGAGCATTACGTGGAATTAGAATTAGAAGTACCATAGTGGCGTGGCTTTCATTACCCACCCGGGACACCCCCCGCAAGCCTGTTCCCCACGCACTGCCCATGCGGCTTAGCTGTTCTGAATGTCCGGTGCGAAAAAATAGCTCAAGTGCCCTAGAATGTTTCGGTCATTGGGAGTGCTTGCATGTTTCGTCTCGATTTTTGGACGACAATTCCATTCCCAAACCTATGTATGCGCACATGATGGATGGTAACAATTTGAAAATGATGACAAATGGGGGTTACCCAATATTGTCGCTTTTGGGGGGCCCAAAAACACAAACCTTAGCTCCCTTTTCTGGGTGAATTGGATGCTCATAAGTGGTCTCGTAGAAAATCTCAGGTATCAATATCTTATAATTGGGATTCTTTATATAAGGTTTTGTGTTTTTTTTTTGTTGATTTGAGTGTAACCTAAAAAAGTAGGGTTGTACACACACACCACACACACACACACCCCCATCACCAAACAGTTTTGACGAGGCTAATCCTCAATAAAGGCTCCTTGGAGGGCGCGTCCCGAAACAAAATGTGTTTGAAACAATCTTGTATTTAATTTAACTTTTAATATTGTAATATTTTTATTATTGTATAATTGTTAATTACATCACATAAATTGTATTACTTACTTCCTCTACGATTAAAATGCCCTACTCAACTTAAGTTCAACTTGTTTGAGCTCACTTCTCCGTTATTACATGCATCATTGCATTCCTTCCCTCCTTAGCTTCACTTCCCTATTACTTCCTTCTCCATTACCTTGTCCTTTCTCTTCCTTCTTCCTTCCTTCCTTCTTCACTTTCCTTGGACCTCAATTGCTTCCCCTTTCTTTAATTAATTTTGATATAATCACCCATTGTGTTGCCTTGACTTGAATTGAATGCAATTTCTTGATTTGAATGCCTTCATCATTTGAATCATAAATTTGGGGATTTAAAGTTTTGAATTGATCATGGATGTAAGCGTTCATTTACTAATACAATTCACATTTTGTAGGGTTGTTAAAATGTGAGAGTATTAAACCGTGCCTGGACTGTCCTGTAGATGACTTTTATTTGCAAGCAGTTGATGCACAGGAATGTAACAAATTATAGGTATAGGTTGAATTTGTTCGGGGGAGGGATCAGGCCGCATACAAGCTTTTAAAAGAATTTTGTGGTGGGCTATTCCCCACATTTATGTAAATTTCATTCATTCGGGAACCCCCAGGAACACAAAGCACCGCTTGTTTTTTGGCCCTAATACAACATCGTATTACGATTTCGCATTGTGGATTTGCGTCGACACGTGGTTTTGCCAATGAGTTGGTAAGAGTCGGCTGGGGTGTCCCTTTCGTGCGTAGGATTGAACACATAGTCTCCCCCCGACACAGCCCTGGACAGCGCTTGGCATCTGGAATTATGGTCAACCTGCTGGCATTCAAACCCTAAGAACTAACCCTAACACAGACACATTTAGAAGTCACGGGCAGGACAATGGGCAAATAGTCCGAGAAATAGTTAATATGCGAGAATGCGAGAAAGTGAGATGGGGGAGGCTGTGGAGTTTTTCAGTAAGTAGTGGTTAAGTAGGTCCTCATAGCATAAATAAGCTACACACATTTGAAAACTTTGAGAAGTAAATCATGAGACCCTGAATGGCTGATACTGTAAGTCATGTGCACTCCAACTCCCGATCCAAATGTTTGGTGCAGAGTTTTTTGCTGGGATCAGCAGGCACAGATGGAGAGAGAAAACTAATGCACAAATGAACACGTGGAACTAGGGGTCATCAGAGGCCTATATCATACAATACTAACATATCAATATACATAAACCATGACATGCCATGCTATGGTGCCCCATGCCATGCCATACCAATTATATATGCAGGAGGTACAACCATACCATGCTATGCTACAACCCATGCAATACCACACCATTTAGGACATTGTATCATGCATGGCGGAATACAACCATACTATATGCCATCTATACCTACACCATGCCATAGCCACCCTACAAAACCTGCTACCAGCATGTAGGTTTAAAACCATACCATGCCCTTGCTACAGCTACACCATGCCATACACACCAATATACCTTTTTGTATCCTGCGTTTGTTATAACCCTGCTATGCCATGCTATTCTGCACCATGAGAGACCATACCAAATACCATGCTATGCCACAGACATGTTATACGACAACAACATACTACCAATTTACCATGCATGCAGGGTATAACCATACATGCCTCCGACCCTGCACCATGTCATAAAACATAATCAATAAACCATGCATGTAGGTCCAAATCATAATACCATGCTATCTACCGCCATACAATATGACACCATTATGTGTGGTGTGATGTGGTAGGTTGAGGTGTTTTTTGGTGTGTTTAGGTTGATTTTGGTGTGTTTGGGCGTTGCTGGTTGTGTAGTGCAATTGTTGTGAGTTGGCTGTGGTGTTAGTGCTTTGTGGTGTGGTGTGTGGGTGGGTGTAGGTGAGGCGTGGTTTGGTTGTGGTTGTGGTTAAGTGTGGTGTGGTTTGGTGTGGTGTGGTCTGGTGTGGTGAGGTTGTGGTGTGGTGGGTGTGGTGTGTGTGGTGTGGTGTGGTGTGGTGTGGTTTATTTGGGTGTGGTGTAGGTGAGGGCTTGTGTTGGGTGTGGTAAAGCGTGGTTGTGTGTGGATGTGGTGTGGTGTGGTGTGGTTTGTGTGGTGTGTGTGGTTGGTGTGGTGTGGCGTAGCATGTTCGTTGTTTTGTGTCGATTTGTATTGTGGTATGGTGTGGTGTGTGGTGTGGGGTGTTGTGGTGTGTTGTTGTGTGGTGTAGTGGTGTGGTGTTTGTGAGGTGTGGTGTGGTGAGGTGTGGTGTTGTGTGTTGTGTTTTGGTGGTTTGTGGGTGTGATTTGGTGTGTTGTTTTTTGGTTTTGGTGTGGTGTGTGTGTGTGCTGTGGTGTGGTGTGGTTGTGTGTTGGTGTTGTTGGTGTGGTGTGGTGTGGTTGTGGTTTGGTGTTGGTGTGGTGATCGTGTGGTGTGGTGGTGGTGTGGTGTGTGTGGTTGTGGGTGGTGTGGTGTGGTGGTGGTGAGGTGGTGGTGTGGTGGTGGTTTTGGTTGTGGTGTGGTGTGGTGGTGGTATGGCGTATCATGGTTGTGGTGTTTGGTGTCTATTTGTATTGTGGTATGGTGTGGTTCGTTGTGGTTGTGGTTTGGTTGTGGTGGGTTGGTGGTGTGTGTTTGGTGTGGTGTGGTGTGGTGTTGGTGTGGGTGTGGTGTGGTGTGGTGTGGTTTGGTGGGTGAGGTGTTGTGTGGGGCGGTGTTGGTGTGTGGTTTGGTGTGTGTGTGTTGTGTGGTGTGGTGTGGTTGATGTGAGGTGAGGCATGGTATGGGTGCGATGCAGTGTGGTTGTGGTGGTGGTGTGGTGTGTGTGGTGTGGTGTTGTGTGGTTGGTTGGTGTGTGTGGTGGGTGTGTGTGGTGTGATGTGGATGTGGTGTGGGTGTGTGTGGTGAGTTGTTGGTGAGTGTATTGGTGTGGTTTGTCGTGTCCGTTGTGTGTCCTTTGGTCTTTTTGTGTCATTTTGTGCTCTTTTTGTGCGTTTGTGGTGTTTGTGAGGTGTGGTTTGGTGTGGTTGGGTGGTGGGCGTGGTGTGGTTTGTGAGGTGTGGTGAGGTTGTGGTGAGGGTGTGGTGAGGTTGTTGTGTTTTTGTTTGTGTTGTGTTGTGTTGTATGTTGTTTTGTTGGTTTTGTGTTGTGTTTGTGTTTTGTTTGTGTTTTTTGTTGTGTTGTATTGTGTTGTTTTGTGTTTTTGTTTGGTTTGTGTTTTGTTGTTTTTTTTTGTGTTGTTTTTGTGTTTTGTTGTTGTTGTGTCGTGTCATTTGTGTCCTTTTGTGGCGTGTTTATTTCGTGGTGAGGTTGTGGGTGGTGGATTTGTGAGGCCATACCACACTATTGAAACATTGTTACCATGCAGGCTTGGTGTAACCATAACATCCATGAGTTTTTTTTTTTGTTGTGCACCATGGCCCATACCATACGATTACCATTCAATTAGAGCAAGGGTGGCACATGGAACCTTCCCATGTTGTCCAACTGCATGCGAAGCACGGAACCCCATCAAGTTTATTATGGCACGCACCTTTATCATCTATCTATTCCCCATTTAGGCCACCATTTCTAATATAACCGACCTCGATGACAGATGCGGCGTCAGTTTAACTGCGGCGCGCTGATGGGCGATGGGCGAGTATTAGAGTTGAACTGAAGGCAAGGCTAAAGCGGTATTAGCAGACTAAACGTTTAGATGTATCGCTCAGAGTTGATGCTTCTTCAAAGACGAGTCCTAAGTGCGTGTCGCAAGCGAATAAAGTCCGAGATCGTGAACTGAATAGGCCAGGAAGACAGGGCGAGGAGGATTTCACCGTGGCCAGGCCAGCCACTCACAGCTGTTTGGCTTGTGCCCACCCGGCCGGCCAGTTCTGAGGTCGCCATGCAGGGCGCTGCACCCTTGTTTCCAACAATGCGAAAGCTTGATTGCGTCCACTGAAAAGTTGGGAAGCGCGGGAACGCTAGTGGGCAAGTTCGAAGGTGCCCCAGGTCGTTCCCGGGTCCAGTGGGTGTTGCTTGACACGTGTCAGATCACGCTGCTGGCTGCCGCAAACCTCACACTACAGGCGCCCTGAGAAATCCCCATGCGAACGTTTGTACCTCCATAGTTTGCAACACGAAGGTCGCAGTGCTTCATTGAAACATGAGCATTACGTGAATTAGAAGTAGAAGTACCATAGTTGGCGTGGCTTCATTACCCACCCGGGACACCCCACGCACCGGTGCCCCACGCACGGCCCTGCGGCTGAGCTGTGGCTGAAGTCCGTGCTAAAAATAGCTCAAGTGCCCTAGGAGAATGTTTCGTCCATTGTGATGCTTGCATGTTTCGTCTCGATTTTTGGACGACAATTCCATTCCCAAACCTATGTATGCGCACATGATTGGATGGTACGAATTTGAAATGATGACAAATGTTACCCAATAATTGTCGCTTTGGGCCCAAAAAGCACAAACCTTAGCTCCTTTTCTTGAATTGCGATGCTCATAAGTGGTCTCGTCAGAAAATCTCAGGTATCAATAAGTCTTATAATTGGGATATCTTATATAATGTTTTGTTTTTTTGTGATTTGAAGTGTAACCTGAAAAGTAGGTTGTGACACACACACACACACACACACACACACACACACAAACAAACAGTTTTGACAGGCTAATCCCTCAATAAAGGGCGCCTGGAGGCGCGTCCCGAACGAAAATGTTTGAAACAATCTGTATTTAATTTAAATTTTAATTGTATATTTTTATTATTGTATAATTGTTTAATTAAATAAATAAATTGTATTAATTAATGAATAATAAGATTAAAATGAATTAATCAAATTATGTTAAATTGTTTGATCAATTATAAGTTATTAATTAATTGATTAATTAACTAATTAATTAAATTACATTTAATTAATTATCAATTAAATGTAATTTATTCATTAGTTAATTAATTAATTAATAAATTAATTAATAAATTAATTAAAATTGATTTAATTAATTTGATATAATCAAAATTGTGTTGCATTGACTTGAATTGAATGCATTTCATCATTGATTTGAATTGCATTCATTTGAATTCAATAAATTTGGATTTAGTTGAATTGAATCAATGGATGTAGCTTCATTTACTACGACAATTCACATTTTGTAGGGTTGTTAAAATGTGAAGGAGTATTAACGTGCCTGGACTGTCTTGTAGATGGACTTTATTTGCAAGCAGTTGATGCCAGGAAATGTAACCAATTAGAGGTATAGTGAATTTGTTCGGGGTCAGCGCATACAAGCTAGATGTGGCCTCTCATCAATCCCCACATTTATAGGCAATTCATTCGGGCCCCCCAGGACACAGCCTCTTGTTGCCTAATACAACAGCGTATCATTTCGCCGTGTGCATTGGGGCGGTCGGACACGTGTTTTGCCCATGAGGTTGTAGAGTCGGCTGGTGGGCTTGTTCCCTGGCGGCGTAGGATTGAACACATAGCTCGACAGCTGGAACGTGGCATCTGAATTAATGGTACTGCTGGCATTCCACCACTAAGCAACAAACCCTAAACACAATTAGAAGTCCGGGCAGGAATGGGGGCAATGTCGAGAATAGTTAATATCAGATGCGAGAAAGTGAGAGGAAGGGAGGCGGGAGTTTCTAAGTAGTTGTTTAATAGGTCCTCATAGCAGAATAAGCTACACAACAATTTGAAAACTTTTTGAGAAGGATCATACATAACCCGCTGATGCGATAATCTGTAGTCTGTGCACTCCAACTACGAGCCAAATGTTTAGTGTGTCACAGAGTTGCTGGGATCATCATCACAGATGGAGAGAGACAAACTTAATGCAAATGAGACGTGGCCTAGGGGGGTCATCCGAGGCCTATAGCATACTACTACATATATAAGTATACATAAACCATGACTGCCCTGCTATGTGCACCCATGCCATGCCATACCAATATACTATGCAGGTAGGTCAACCATAACCATCTATGCTACACCATGCAATACCACACCTTAGGACTTGTATCATGCATGCTTGAATACACCAACTATGCCATGCTATACTAAACCATGCCTAGCACACCCTACTTATTACCATTGCTACAAGCATGTAGGTTTTAAAAAACATACCATGCCATGCTACACCATCCATAACCACACCAATATACCCTTTGTATCATGCATGTTGGTTATAACCCATGCTATGCCAGCTAATGCTGCACCATGAGAGACATACCATATACCATGCGATGCCACAACATGTTTATCTGACAACATCTACCTCTTTTACCATGCATGCAGGTATAACCAATAACATGAGCCTTACTAGCCCTGCACCATGTCCTCATAATCAATAAACCAGCATGTAGGTACAAATCATACCAGGCTATGCCTACCCCATACCATATACACCATTATGTGTGGTGTGATGGTGGTAGGTTGAGGTGTGGTTTTGGTGTGTTTAGAGGTGTGATTTGTGGTTTTTGGTTCGTTGTGTTGTTATGCAGTGTTGTGAGTTGGGCTTGTGTTTTAGTGATTTGTGGTGTGGTGGGTGGTGGTGAGGTAGGCGGGTGTGGGTGTGGTTTGGTTTAGTGTGGTTGGTGAGTGTGGTGTGGTATGGTGTGGTGAGGTGTGGTGTGGTAGTGGTGTGGTGTTGTTTGTTGTGGGTGTTGTGTGGTGTTGTGTGGTTTTGGGTGGTGTAGTGTGGGTGTGGGTGTGGTGGTGGTAAACGCGTGGTTGTGGTGTGATATTCTTTGTTTTGTGTCTGTTTTTGTTTGGTTGTTTTTTTTGTGTTTTTGGTGTGGCGTATCCCTGTCGTTTTTGTTTTTGTGTCGAGTTGTATGTGTTATTGGTGTGGTGTGTATTGTTGTTTTGTGTTTGGGGTTGTTTGGTGTGGTGTATGTGTGGTGTGTTAGTTTTTTTTGTCTGGTATTTTTTTAGTGTTTTTGTCTTTTTTTGATTGTTGTGTTTTGTTTGTGGTGTGCTGTGGTTTGGTTTCTGGTTGGTGTGGTGTTGGTGTGGTCGTGGTGTGGTGTGGTGGTGGTTTGTTGTGGTGTGGTGTGGTGGTGGGTGTGGTGTGGTGTGGTTGTCGGTGTGGTGGTGGGGGTTGGTGTGGTGTTGGTGGTTGTGGTGTGGTGTGGTGTGGTGTTGGTGTTGGTGTGGTGTGGTGTGGTGTGGTTGGCTCGGTTGTTGTGGTGTGGTGTGGTGTGGTGTGTGTGGTTTTTGGTGTTGTGGCTGGTGTGGATGTTGTGTGGTGGCGTCTCCTGTTAGTGTTGTTTTGTGTCGCTTGTCTTGGGGTCTGGTTTGGTTCGTTGTGGTTTGGTGGTGGTGTGTGGTGTGGTGGGTTGGTGGGTGTCGTTGGTGGTGGTTGTGGTGTGTGTGGTGTGGTGTGGTGTGGTGGTGGTTTGGTTTGGTCGTGTGTGGTGCTGGGTTGTGGTTGTGTGGTGCTGTGTTCGATGTGTGCTCGTCTGGTTTGTTGTTGGTGTGTTTGGGTGTTGGTGTGGTTATTTTGGTGGTGCTGTGCCGGTGGCGGTGGTGTCTGGTGTGCTGCCGTGTGTTTTTGGTGTGGTCTGGTGTGGTGTGGTGTGGTGTGTTTGTGTGGTTTGGTGTGGTGTGGTGTTGTGTGGTGTGGCGTGCTGTTACTTCTGGTGGTGTAGTGTGGGGGGTTCTTTCGTGGTGCGTTGTCCTTGAATGTGGTTTTCGTTTTCCGTTTTGTTTACCTTTATTGTCTTTTTTGTGTCCTTTCTGTGCTCTTTTGTGGCATTTTGTGGTTTTGTTCGGTGTTGTTTGGTGTGGTGTGTTTGGTTGTGGTGTGTTGTTGGGCCGTGTGGGCGTTGTGGGTCGGTGATGGTGCGGTGTGTTGTTTTGTGTTGTGTTGTGTTTTGTTGTGTTGTTTGTGTGTGTTGTGGTGTCGTTGTTTTTTAGTTTGTGTTGTGTTGTGTTGTGTGTGTTGTGTTGTGTTGTGTTGTGGTTGTGTTGTGTCGTGTCATTTTGTGTCCTTTTGTGGCGTGTTATGTCGTGGTGAGGTGTGGTGTGGTATTTGTGAGGCCAATACCACACCATTGTAACATTGTACCATGCATGTTGGTGTAAACCATAACAATCCATGATTTGTTGCACCATGCCATAACATACGAATAAACCATGCAATTAGAGCAAGGGATGGCAGCATGGAACCTTCCCATGTTGTCCAAGCTGCATGCGAAGCAAGAACCCCATCAAGCTTTATTATGGCACGCACCTTATCATCTATCTATTCCATTTAGGCCACCAATTTCTAATAACAGACCTCGATGACAGATGCGGCGCAGTGGAACTGCGCGCGCTTGATGGGGCGATGGGGCGAGTATTAGAGTTGAACTGAAGGGCAAAGGCTAGAGCTGTATGAGAAGACTAACGTTGAAATGTATCGCTCAGAGTTGATGCTTCTTCAAAGACGAGTCCTAAGTGCGTGTCGCAAGCGAATAAAGTCCGAGATCGTGAACTGAATAGGCCAGGAAGACAGGGCGAGGAGGATTTCACCGTGGCCAGGCCAAGCCACTCACAGTCTGTTTGTGCCCACCCGGCCGGCCAGTTCTGAGGTCGCCATGCAGGGCGCTGCACCCTTGTTTCCAACAATGCGAAAGCTTGATTGCGTCCACTGAAAAGTTGGGAAGCGCGGGAACGCTAGTGGGCAAGTTCGAAGGTGCCCCAGGTCGTCCCGGGTCCAGTGGGTGTTGGCTTGACACGTGTCAGATCACGCTGCTGGCTGCCGCAAACCTCACACTACAGGCGCCCTGAGAAATCCCCATGCGAACGTTTGTACCTCCATAGTTTGCAACACGAAGGTCGGCAGTGCTTCATTGAAACATGAGCATTACGTGAATTAGAAGTAGAAGTACCATAGTTGGCGTGGCTTCATTACCCACCCGGGACACCCCACGCACCGGTGCCCCACGCACGGCCCTGCGGCTGAGCTGTGGCTGAAGTCCGTGCTAAAAATAGCTCAAGTGCCCTAGGAGAATGTTTCGTCCATTGTGATGCTTGCATGTTTCGTCTCGATTTTTGGACGACAATTCCATTCCCAAACCTATGTATGCGCACATGATTGGATGGTACGAATTTGAAATGATGACAAATGTTACCCAATAATTGTCGCTTTGGGCCCAAAAAGCACAAACCTTAGCTCCTTTTCTTGAATTGCGATGCTCATAAGTGGTCTCGTCAGAAAATCTCAGGTATCAATAGTCTTATAATTGGGATATCTTATATAATGTTTTGTTTTTTTGTGATTTGAAGTGTAACCTGAAAAGTAGGTTGTGACACACACACACACACACACACACACACACACAAACAAACAGTTTTGACAGGCTAATCCCTCAATAAAGGGCGCCTGGAGGCGCGTCCCGAACGAAAATGTTTGAAACAATCTGTATTTAATTTAAATTTTAATTGTATATTTTTATTATTGTATAATTGTTTAATTAAATAAATAAATTGTATTAATTAATGAATAATAAGATTAAAATGAATTAATCAAATTATGTTAAATTGTTTGATCAATTATAAGTTATTAATTAATTGATTAATTCAACTAATTAATTAAATTATATTTAATTAATTATCAATTAAATTTAATTGTATTAATTAGTTAATTAATTAATTAATAAATTATTAATAATTAATTAAAATTGATTTAATTAATTTGATATAATCAAAATTGTGTTGTCATTGACTTGAATTGAATGCATTTCATTGATTTGAATTGCATTCATTTGAATTCAATAATTTGGATTTAGTTGAATTGAATCGAATGGATGTAGCTTCATTTACTACGACAATTGCACATTTTGTAGGGTTGTTTAAATGTGAAGGAGTATTAAACGTGCCTGGACTGTCTTGTAGATGGACTTTATTTGCAAGCAGTTGATGCACAGGAAATGTAACCAATTAGAGGTATAGTTGAATTTGTTCGGTTCAGCCGCATACAAGCTTAGATGTGGCTTCATTCCCCACATTTATGGCAATTCATTCGGGACCCCCAGGGACACAAGCCGCTTGTTGCCTAATACAACATCGTATTACGATTTCGCAGTGTGATTTGCGGTCGGACACGTGTTTTGCCAATGAGGTTGTAGAGTCGGCTGGGAGTGTCCCTGGCGTGCGTAGGATTGAACACATAGTCTCGACAGCCTGGACACGTGGCATCTGAATTATGGTCAACTGCTGGCATTCAAACCACTAAGCAACTAAACCCTAAACACATTAGAAGTCACGGGCAGGACATGGGGCAAATAGTCGAGAAATAGTTAATATGCAGAATGCGAGAAAGTGAGAGGAGGGAGGCTGGGAGTTTCAGAAGTAGTGGTGTAAGTAGGTCCTCATAGCAGAATAAGCTACACAACATTTGAAAACTTTTGAGAAGGATCATGACCGCTGAAATGCTGATATCTGTAGTCATGTGCACTCCAACTACGAGCCAAATGTTTGGGTGCAGAGTTTGCTGGGATCAGCAGCACAGATGGAGAGAGACAAACTAATGCACAATGAGACACGTGGAACCTAGGGGGGTCATCAGAGGCCTATAGCATACATACTACATATATAATATACATAAACCATGACATGCCATGCTATGGTGCACCATGCCATGCCATACCAATATACTATGCAGGTAGGTACAAACCATACCATGCTATGCTACACCATGCAATACCACACCATTAGGACATTGTATCATGCATGCTGGAATACACCATACTATGCCATGCTATACTACACCATGCCATAGCACACCCTACTACCATGCTAACAAGCATGTAGGTTTAAACCATACCATGCCATGCTACACCATGCCATACCACACCAATATACCTTGTATCATGCATGTTGGTATAAACCCATGCTATGCCATGCTATGCTGCACCATGAGAGACCATACCAATATACCATGCTATGCCACAACATGTTATACTACAACATACTACCAAGTTACCATGCATGCGGTATAAACCAAACATTCCTACTACCCTGCACATGTAATACTATAATAACCATGCATGTAGTACAAATCATACCATGCTATGCTACCCCCCCCATACCATATGACCCATTAGTTGGTGTGATGTGGTAGGTTGAGGTGTGTTTTGGTGTTTTTAGGTGTGATTTGGTGTGTTTTTGTGGCGTTGTGTTGGTGTCGTGCAGTGTTGTGCGTTTGTCTGTGGTTTAAGTTATTGTGGTGTGGTGTTGTGTGGTGAGGTGAATGCTTGGTTGTTGGTTTGGTGTGTTTACATTATGTTGTGGTGTGTTTTGGTGTGGTCATGGTGTGGTAGCGGTTGTGTTGTTTTTTTGGTGTGGTTGTGGTTTGGTGTGTGTTGGTGGTGTGTTTGGTTTGTTATTGGTGTTGGTGTTGTGAGTGAGGCGTGGTGTGGTGTTGTAACTTGGTGTGGTGGCTGTGGTGTGGTTTTGTTGTGTGTTTTTGGGAATGTGATGGTGTGGTGTGGTGTGGTTGGCCGTATCATGTCGTGTTGGTTTTGGTGTCGATTTTTTATTGTGGTATGGTGTGCTGTGTGGTGTTTGTGTTGTGTCTTTGGTGTGGTGTGGTGTAGTGTGGTGTGGTGTGGTGTTTAGGTGTTGTGTGGTTAGGTGTGGTGTGGTTGGTGTGGTGTTGTTTGGGTGTGTGGTGGGGATGTGGTGTGTAGTGTGGTTGTGGTGTGGTGTGGTGTGGTGTGGTGTGGGTGGTGTGTGTGTTGTGGTGTGGTGTGGTGTGGTGTGGTGGTTGGTGTGGTGTGGTGTTGTGTGGTGTGGTGTGGTGTGGTGTGGTGTGGTGTGGTGTGGTGTGGTTGTGTGGTGTGGTGTGGTGTGGTGTGGTGTGGTGTGGTGTGGTGTGGTGTTGTGTTGGTGTGGGTGTGTTGTTGGTGGGTGGTGGTGGAGCGTGGTTGTGTGATGTGGTGTGGCGTATCATGTTGTGTTGTTTTGTGTCGATTTGTATTGTGGTATGGTGTGGTTCGTTGTGGTGTGGTGTGGTGTTGGTGTGGTGGGTGTGGTGTGGTGTGGTGTGGTGTGTGTGGGTGGTGGGTGTTGTGTTGTGGTGGGTGAGCGTGGTGGTGGTGTGATGTGCTGTGATGTTGTGTGGGTTTGTGTGTGTGGTGTGGCGTGGCGTATCTGTTTGTGTTGTTTGTTTCTATTTGTGTTGTGTTTTTGTGGTGCTGTGTGTTGTGTTTTTGTTGTGTGGTGTGGTGAGGTGTGGTGTGTGGTTTGGGATTTGGTTGTGTGTGTGTGTTGTGTGGTTGCTGTGTGGTGTGGTGTGGTGTGGTGTGGTGGTGGGTGTGGTGTGGTGTGGTGTGGTTCGTGTGGTGTGTGTGAGTGTGGTTGTGTGTGGTGGTGGTGTGGGTGTGGTGTGGTGTGGTGTGGTGTGTGTGTGTGTGTGTGGGGTGGTGGGTGTGGTTGTGGTGTGGTGTGGTGTGGTGTGGCTGGGGTGGTGTGGTGTGGTGTGGTTGTGGTGTGGTGTGGGTGGTGTGGTGTGGTGTGGTGTGGTGTGTGTGTAGGTGTGTTCGCGGTGCTGTGTGGGTGCGCTGTTTGTGTGGCGTGGCGTCTCCTGTCTTGTTGCTTTGTGTGGCTCTTTGTTGTGGTCTGGTGGTGGTGCCGTGGGTGTTGTGTGCTGTGTGGTGTGGGGTGTGTGTTGTCGGTGTCGTGGCGGTGTGTGTGTGTGTGGTTGGTGTGGTGTGGGGTGGGTGTGGTGTGGCGTGGTGTGGTGTGGTGTGGCGTGGCGTGTCATGTCGGGTTCTTTTGTGTTTATTTGTGTGGGTTTGTGTAGTAGTATGGTTTGGTGTGGTGCGTTGTGGTGTGGTGTGGTGAGTGGTGTTGTGTGGTGTGATGTGTGATGTGTGGTGTGATGTGATGTGGTGTGGTAGCTCGCTGCTGCACTCTGCTGCAACACGGCTGCGACCCAGAAGCATCCAGAACGTGTATACTACGAGAGTTCCGTAAGCCCAGTAGTTCCTCCCCTTACCCGTCCAGAGATTAAACAAGCTCCATTTAGCAGCTGCCTTCTACCAGAGCATTCCTCGTTTTCGCCAGTTCGTCACTCCCTAAACCCTCCAGCGGATTTTGTTTCCGAGTTCAACATCCAGCGAGCTTCACTCCGAGTTCAACATCCGCTGACACGAACAACTATCCGACGCATTCAAGCTATCAGCTCTACGCTCGCAAAAGAGCGGACGCGCACCACCTCCACCTCCCGCCGAACTCAGCCCAGCTAGATCCGATCAAATTTACATATCGCAAGAACAGTGCCTGACTTCCCCCCAAACCGGTCTTTCCCAAGAGAAAGTTTTTCCACGAGCAAAGCTATTAAAAGCCTCCCTGCTCAGAGCCAGTTCTCCCTTCTGGTCTCAACCCAATCTACTACCGGTCATTAGCTTCCGAAAGTGCCCGGGCTCACTCGCGCTCTGGCGGATTCTTCAGATACCAAGCCCACCCACCCTCTGGATTACTCCCCACCTACCCCCCGCACCTTCCCCGGAACTGCGATGACTCATATTGCTTTGACCCAGCTGGGTTCATTCCACCCCCAGCATGCTGTTGGGCAGCGCCCCCCGCTTTTGACCTGGGCCCCCCTCCATGGTCCCTTGGTCCCCTGCTCCTCCCCCTCCCCAACAGCAGAGGATACCAACAGGTGGCTTAGGGATCAGGGCAAGACTGAGATTGGCATCAGCCCATTCAGCAGCATTAAAACATGCACAACAACAACGACTGAGGTGAGCGATCACATTGTTTGATTCTTATTCTAATTCTTGTCATTCTTCTGCTACTTCTGCTGCTTCTGCTTCTTTGTTCAATGTCTAGTAGAAGAATAGGAGTACTTCCGTCGTTCATTCTAGATTTTCCGGGTCGCTGGTTTGCCAAGAGAAACACATCTCCCCTAGTACTTTTCTTTTCAGCTATACCGAGGTCAGGTTGTATGGTTCAGTAGAACCCAGAAACTGACAGGTCTGTGGTTCGAGCCCTTGCCAGGTTCCCAAATTTCAGACCTGCCGCCTTGAATGAGGTAGAGAACTTCCCTCCGTGCTGTTATGACGTAGTCCATGCTCAGGCGTAGTAGCAGTCTGCGAAACCAAGAACCCAACATAGTAGCCATTCTCCCGTATGGACAGTGCATGCAAATGGGAGGGGTCGTTCAACCTCATGCCCCGTGGCTCGGTGTATGAGTTTTCAATTTTCAAATTTATTTTCATCTATGCGCAGCAGCTTCTAAGCGGCTCCCTAGACTGGCTATTCAGCCGGACCTGACGTAACCTAGTGCACCTTGATGCTGACGCAACAGCTGTCGAGAACTGCTGAAATAGTGCGGTGTGGCCCAGTTGCTGGCTCAGGGAGCTGCCTAGAAGCTACTTAGAAAAAACAAAAAGAAAAGCTCTGATCTCTGAAGGGTGAAGACACCTCCATACCCTATCCCCAACTCTTGCCCTGGCCCTAAACCTAAACCTAAACCTAAACTCAGCCCTGACCCTAACCCTAACCCTATCCCAATCCAGCAGGTTGGCGAGACTGATGACCTATTCCCAGACGAACAGCTCCGATTAACAAACCGGGAAGCTGGACTAACTGCCATGGTCAAAGACACTTGTGCCAAGGCCATTGAGCTTTGTGCTGAGCTGGAAGCCTTGCGTGCCAAGGCTGCTGATCTGGCAGCTGAGCTGGATAATGCCGTTGCCAAGCTGTCCAAGCTAGAATCAGAGATGGCCTCAAGTCTGGAGTCTGCCTTGCTCAATGATGGACTGGTTTCGAAGATGGAGACCACTCGGTCTTGAGTGAGTGTCCTTCAGAATGAGCTGGCAGCCACTCTAGAGTTTAGCCACCATAACAACAAAGTATGCGTTATCTCTGCCGAGCTGGCGTTAGCCAGATCTAGGATGTCGGCTATGGAGTCTGACCTGGCAACCAACCTGGAGGCGGCTATCATGGATGAGGCTAAAGTGGCCAGGCTGGCAAAGTTAAGAGCCATGGTGGCAGACTTGGAAGCCCACGTGGCGACTAAGAAACAGAGCAACACTAATTGTCAGGTGACCTATCGCATGCACCCATGTGACCTATCGCATGCACCCATGTGACCTGTCACATGCACCCATGTGACCTATCGCATGCACCCACGTGACCTATCACATGCACCCAGGTGACCTATCACATACACCTATGCTCTATCTGGCCTCCCCATGGCAGGGCACTGATTTAAGGCACTCGTCAGCAATAGCTATCTTACTGCCTAATGTCCTAGGCCCTGATGGGTTCCGCCAACCCAGCACCCAGCATTCTGAGGGGAGAGGGGCAGGGTAATTCAAAGCGCGCGCTTTTGAGCGCTGACTTTTTGACCCGCTCTGCGCTTTAAGCGCAGTTTTTTGCAACCCCTTGTGGGCGCTGCAAGCATTTTTGCGCTTTTTGCACTACAAAGCGCAGTTTTTTTGTTTTCAAGTGCGCTAAAGCGCTGGCCAATATGGCCATTTGAAGTATCCTGGAGAGGGGCACCAATTGCCTGTCCAAGTATGACAGCTTTCTGCTCGCACCTTTTTGCTTGCTCGCAAATGCTCTTGAGAGCAGCACGCACCATGGCGGCAGCAATTTCTATCTCTGGCTACATGAAGCAGCTTCTATTCAGATCCCCTTTCATAGTTCCCTGGTTTTGTGGTTTCGCCTCCAAAAATATCAATCGAGATATGAGCATGAATTGAGGTTTCAGTATCAAAACTAGGGTTCAAAAACAACTCTAGGGCACAGCAGCAGCTTTGGGATTCAGAAGCAACGCAAGGTCTCAGCAGCAACGTAATGCTGTTCAGAGAGAGCTAAATCACGCTATTCAGAGATAGCTATGTTACACTTTTCAGAGAGAGCTACGTTACACTATTCAGAGAGAGCTATGTTACACTATTCAGAGAGAGCTATGTTACACTATTCAGAGAGACCTACGTTACACTATTCAGAGAGAGCTGCGTTACACTATTCAGAGATAGCTTTGGACTCATTCCAAAGCTGCATTCATCCATAATTGATTGCTGCCCCCCCCCCCCCCCCCCCCCCCCCCCACACACACTACCCAATAGTTTTTATTTTCCGCTACGAGCAGCAGCTTCTAGGCAGCTCCCCTGACCTACTATTCAGCTAAACCTAACGCGACCTAGTGCATCTTGAAGCTGACACAATCAGCTGTCCAGAAGTGCTGACATGCTTGGATGTAGGACAGTGGCTGACTTGGGGAGCTGTCTAGAAGCTGCTGAGAAAAAACGAAAACAAAAAGCTTGCCCTACCCCTTGTATGCACTTTACACAACTAACCTGCCTATCCATTTGTGTGTAAGACGACACTCTTCTTCCCCGCACTGTTTCATTGTGTAGGCTTTTTATGGTAGCTCCCCGCCAGCTCCAATAGCCAGCCACTGGGTGTAGTCCAAAGCTTTTAGCTGCATTGGAATGCCCCTCATGAACTGAATCCTCGGTGCCGCTGGTTTGTGTCGGAAGACCCACCTCCTGGGGTGACATTCCTTTCACACAAAAAATAAACTTTCAGACACACTAGCTAGCTTCGGATTGGGCCCACTAACTCTTTTTAGTTCTGTTTTTTGTGTGCAACGCGTAGCCATTCCGTCGCTGCATAGCGCCGCATGGGTCTAGCTAAACTAGTCAGTAATGCCCCCCCCCACCCCCACCCCCCCCACACACACACCTTCCCCCCCGGGCTCCGTGCTTTGCGCTCCGTGCTGTTTGAGGGGCAGCGTGTCACACTAGGGTCGCACCGAGTCGCTCCATTCGCGACGCGTCGCACTAAAAAACAGTGCTGCCAAGAACTGCTATGCGTAGCCAAAAAAGGAAACAATGAGAAGAGAGCTTTTCTTTTCAGCTATAAGCAGTAGCTTCAGAGAAGCTCCTTGAGCCAGCCACCGAGCTAAACCCAAATATTTCAGCTGTTCTGGACAGCCAATTGTGTCAGCTTCAAGGTGCACTTGGTCGCATTTGGTTTGGCTCAATAGCCAGTCAGGGGAGCTACCTAGAAGCTGTTGCTCGTAGCTGAAAAGAAAAGCTATGCATGACATCTAACCTACCCATTTATTATCTTTAATAGGACACTCTTCTAGGACACTCTTCCCCAGTCCTAAACTCTTGTAGGACACTCTTATAGGACACCCTTTTTGGACGCTCTTCCCCAGTCCTGCACTCTTACAGGACACTCTTCCCCAGTCCTAAACTCTTATAGGACACTCTTCCTCAGCCTCATGGCTGTTAGTTATTATAGTTGTTGTTCATCAGTGTCGGTCATCACAAGTCTCGACAGCATTTTAGTTAGTTGTTAGCGGGGACCCCTCTTCAAGAGGGCGGGAGCCCCCATGATTACCCATTTGTCCGTCCAACCGACCGTCTGACGGAGATAAAGCCTAACGCGTCAGCCAACGGTCTCGTAACTCACTCGCTTCCGTTGCCACCTTTTGCTCCGTCGTGAACACTCTCCGCCAATTATTAGCGTCCCATGCAACGCTGCATAGAACTTGTATCTTATAGCAATTCAGCGGATGATTTGGATTTGGGTCTCGTAGTTTGTAGTTCATACCTCAACTTCTGAGGCCAAATTCCAGAGAATTATCGGAATTATCGGAATTGATTCTCGGGCTCAAATGTCAGAATTGTCGGGCCAAATTCTCAAGTTCGAGGTACTAACTACGTACTATGAACTGCGAAGTGTTTCGAAAACCCAAATCCAAATCATCCGCTGAATGGCTATAATGGTCGCTTTTGTATGCCAACTTAGATTCAGTCATGTTCCCTTTGATTGATCTTAAATACATTGTTCCGAGCATTGATCAATCTAGCAAACTGTGTAGGGAAGTTTTGTCGGATTTCTGCCCTCGCCGTGGTTTTCTAGTTATGTCTCCTTGGCTCCGCCACTAGCGACCCTGGCAGGGAGCTTGTCTGCCGTGGTCAATAGGGGTAGTGGTGAATGTTAGTTTGGTCAAGGGTCGGTATCTCCCGCTGAGCCTAAGTGCGCCTCCTCTTTTGTAGGAGTGGCCACGCCATTCAAACTGAATCCTCGGTGTCGCTGGTTTGTGTTGGGAGACCTACCTCCTGGGGTGAAATACCTTTCACAACTAAAAAAAAAGTTGTATACCGATCTTTCATACCTGCATTGATTTTGTATACCATACTTTGATTGATCTTGTATACTTCTATCAAGACTTTATACTTTGATCAATTATATGTGCTTTGATTTATAAAATGCACGCTTGCTGCTCGTGCATTCCCTGCTAGTTCATGTATGACACCCTTGCATTGCTGTGTGTGTGAGCGCCCATTCTAATTCTGTGCTGTGGAGAGAAAGGTTTGTGTCTTTGTCTGTGGGAGTGCCCGCAACTTATATGGCCCCCAGTCCAGATTAAGTGGTACCTGAACTTGAGCTTGGAATTGTTCACATGGCTCCATGTAACCAAGTTCAAGTGAAGGTGGTACATGTGTCACAAGTGCTAAATGATGAACGGGTACCTTGGTATGTTGGGGGTGCTACGTAAGAGTCTACAGGGGTTGCGTTGGGGGGGCAAAACAGCTGCTAGTAGCAGTGTAGCACCCCCAAGGCTACTAGGAACACCTTGGTGCTATTTAAAGACTCTGGTTACTTTCCTAAAAACAAATGTATGCCTACCTTGCACTTGGCTTACTACATTTATTGCGCTCTTTGTTTCTTCAATTTTAGTTCTGGTCATGGTGGTTGAGTTTGGTTTCCTAGTCTAGGTTTATCCCCATTCAACGAAGGACTAAATGGCAGAGCTCCTTGAAAGACGTAGGTGCTGGGGTTTGAATCCCCACGGGTGCGCTTGAGTGTTCGCGGTCGCTGTCAGCCGCCATGGTAGCTTTGTCGAGGTAAAGTAGCAGCTTGTTCCCTTTGTCGTAAGACGGGGCTCCCTTAATACCACGCCCCACCAGGCGTTATCATTACTTAGTCTCGGTGTGTTCAAGTTTTGTTTTTAGTACGTGGTCTATCAGCCTTCAGGCTTCTCACAGTCTGCGGCCAGTGTGTCAAAAACGAGCCTTTTTGGAACTTAAAGATTTTGAAGGAAAACTTGATTTTGAATCGTTAGTGTCACCACCGCCTCTACCTGTATAGTTTAGGTTTTCTGGCATGGTTTAGTATAAACACGACTGTACCACACTCCCAAATACAAAATGTAATCACAGGGCTGCTGACAGTTGAAAGACATGTCATTGAACTTGAACTTGAACTTGGGTACATGGCTCCAGCCTTCACGGCTGTTCGCCATCTTCGGCATTTAAATATGGTAATCAATTCAAATCAAAGCACTATTATCAAAATAAACTTGGCCCAATCTCCTTATACAATCCTTGGTAAACAATGGCACCTTCGCACGACCTATCCCAAAGAAATTTCAGGTCAAGGATGATCCATGCTGGTTCTGGTCATGGTGGCTTCGTTTGGCTGCATGGACTAGACTCTAGGGGGCCAGTTCGTCAGTGTTTTCGTTTTAGCCCCTATTGATATCGAGATTGGGCAAGTACCCGGTACCTTCAGCCTATTTGCCTGCCCCTGGTCTGTAACATGCGGGACATTGGCATTGAAATTGACATGGTCTAGACTCTAGAATTAGTCTTCTTAATTTAATTGAATTGTAACATGGTTTTCAAGCCAACACTGGTCAGTTCGCTACCCCACACGTCAACATCGATGGTCGAGGAGGGGCGGGCACACCCAGAGCAGGGGTGTTCAGCATGCGACGCCCTCCGTCGCAGGCCCAACATCGAAGGGCCCCGTTACGTGGCAGGACGCAACGTGGGGGGGGGTCCGCTCACCTGAAGGAAGGGTCCGTTGCGTCGCAGGCCGCAGTCTATGCAGTTGGTTTAGCCTCAGGCAGCAGAGATGGGGGTCCTCCTGAAGTACCCTGACGCAGAGGCTGGCCCAGTGGCTCGTGAGAGTACTGCAGTGATAATAAACAATGGTAGAGGCAAGCAGGATGGGCTGGAGTCCGTTTCGGATCGCCACAGCCACGGGGCAAGTCCAGCAACTGTGCATGCGGGCATCACTGTATGTATGTATGTGTGTATGTTTGTATGTATGTTACACTCCAGAGGTAGACCAAATAGGCTTAAGGGACCTGTCCAACCGTGATAGGAAGGGCTTAAAAAAGAAAAAACATGTATGAACTGGACCCCAAACAAATGAGTAATAATAATATGAGAAATATGACCACACTAAGCGGATTGGGCAGTTCGAAGACTTTTCAAGGACGGCTTGTTCTTGGGTTCTTTAATCATAAGCTCGAAGTACCTAGGGGCTGCTTGTTATTGGTTTATTTCACCACAAGATCAACCAACCTAGGGGCAGCTCCGCAGCTGGTTATTGGTTTATTTGATCACAAGCTAAAACAACCTAGGGGCAGCTGGTTATTGGTTTATTTCACCACAAGATCAATCAACCCAGGGGCATCTCACCATCTGCAGGCGAACATGGGATGTATATACACTACTACACGACACATATAGGCAGGTTATGTGCAGGTTGAGTACAGAGAGAGAATCACATGGGTTTGACAAGTTCAAAGACACGAAATGACGGAAGAATCGGGGTACTACTAAGCGCGCGCTGCAGTGCGGTTACGCGCTGCCTTTTTGAGTTATTTCAACCCCCTGTGGGCGCAGGGCGCAGTTTTTGCGTTTTTTGCACTGAAAAGCGCTGACCAATTTGGCAAGAAGTAGTACCCTAGGAAGAATACCTCAATGATCGGAAATCTAGAAGATGGGTAGCTGCTCCGGGTTGGGATTCCATGTTGTCTCACATCTCACTCAGTATGCCTGTGAATCCAATTCAGCAAAATGTGTATGTTACAGTCGAAGGGTAGCCTAATACAGGCTACATGGGCTTGCCCAACCTCGAGATCTGGAGGGAACTGCTTTTCTTTTAGGTTGTTTATGGTTAGGTCGAAGAGAGAGCCCATGGAGCTGCCGAGAAGCTGCAGCTCGCAGCTGAAAAGGATAACTATGGGCTAAAGCCGGCTAAAGCGAAAAAGGCACTGGTAAAAAAGCAAAAAACGAAGTGTCCCTGTGGGCTGCGGTAGTTCAGCCCGAGCCATTGTAATGCATATCGTCCACGTCTACATTTTCCAGGTAAATTTAGTTGTACTGCCGAGGACGGCGAGCAGCCGAGTTCAAGTACTGCAAATCATGGCCGAGATACTTACTGCACGGCCGTAACTCAAAATATTAAGCTTGGGAGTACAACTGGAAATTCAAATCCTAAATTCTAATGCAGAATGGTGGAGATGCTGACTGTACAGGCCCTGTACGGCTACAACTCAATACACGAAGCTTGAAAGTGAAACTGGAAATTTATATCCTGATTTGAAAAGTGAAAGGGTGAAGATGCCACCTGTCCAGACCCTGCACGGCTATAACTTGGGAATGAACCTTTTAAGTCAAATTGGGAATTCAAAAACCGAATTCAAATTCGAAATTGGAAGACCCCCTTGAACTACTCCTAGGGCTGAGATTCGAATATAAATGCTACTAATACTACTAACACTGTAGGTCTCACATTAGCCTCTCGAGTGAGACAAAAACCACACATTTCAAATAGATTGACCGCCGCCGATCAGCTGGCTTTTGGTATTGTGTGTGTAATGGTGAGTAGTGGAAACGCTTATGTGGCATCGTCAGGTGGCGTGCGACAAAGGCCTGGGTCAACGTCAACCCTGAGGTGTCGGGGCTCCAGTGTAACGCGTATCCATCGAGTGTCTGCTACATTGAGGGTGGTAAATATCTTTGAACTTGTGGTCACTGCCGCACTTGATGGCCCCCAGCCAATATGAACAACGACCATAGCCTTTCTTTCCAGCTATGAGCAGCAGCTTCTATATAGCTCCCAGAGCCAGCCACTGGGCCAAGCCCCAAGATTTCAGCAGGGATGAACAAATGGAAGAACAATTCTGTCAGCTTCCAGCTCCACTGCATTGCTCTAGGTATAGCTGGGGAGCTAGCCAGGGGAGCTGAATGGAAACTGCTCCTGGTAGCTGAAAAGAAAAGCTATGACCACACATTTCATTTTTTTTTGAATTCGTAGTTGCTGCCGCACTTGAAGTTCCAACCAATAAAAATGCCAAATATTAATTGGAGGTCGGGTGTCATGAGAGGTGTGGCCAGCGAGTGTACAAACAAACTGAGTCTTTTTGGCGGAGCCCCCTCTTCTGGGGGGCGGGAGCCCCAAGAGTCACCCGGCTGTCTGTTTGTGCGACAAACCGACGACCAAGGGACCGACACAAAGCCTGACACGTCAGCCAACTGTCTCGTAACTAACTGGCTTCAGTCCGCTGCATTCCGTTGCCAACACTCACACACTTCATATGACATTTTCCCGGTAAATATGAATTTAACTGCAAAAGATGGCGAGCAGGGTAATTCAAAGCGCGCGCTTTTGCACTTTTGAGCGCTGACCTTTTGAGCGCTGACCTTTTGACCCCCTATGCGCTTTAAGCGCAGTTTTTTGCAACCCCCTGTGGGCGCAGCAAGCATTTTTGCGCTTTTTGCACTACAAAGCGCAGTTTTTTTGTTTTCAAGTGCGCTAAAGCGCTGGCCAGTTTGGCCATTTGAAGTACCCTGATGACGAGCAGCCAAACTGCTTACTAGACCCATGTAACCAAGTTCAAATACAAATTGTGATAACCATTAACTGAAGCTGCGGTTATCACAAGACAATTTGTCTTTCGTGTCTTTGAACTGTTCAAACCCATGTGAATCTCTCTCTGTACTCAACCTGCATATAACCAATACAGACACAGTCACCAAGCTAACACACCAAGACGGGTCTAGCAGGCCCAGTTTATGGCAGGAACCTAAGGTTGACACATCAACCAAACCTGCATGTGTGTCGTGTAGTAGTGTATATACATCTCATGTTCCCTCCGTCTGCAGATGGTGAGATGCCCCTACGTTGTTTGACCTAGTGATCAAATAAACCACTAACATGCAGCCCTTGGGTTTGAGCTTGTGATCAAATAAACCAAGAACCAACTGCCACTAGGTTGTTTGAGCTCATGGTCAAAGAAACCAAGGGCCAGCTGCCCCTAGGTTGTTCGAGCTCATGACCAAAGAAACCAAGAACAAGCCGTCCTGGGCAAGTCTTTAAACTGCCCCATCTGCTCAGTGTGGTCATAATACTCATTTTATTATTACCCATTTGTTTGGGGTTCAGTTCAACGATGCCTTTTCTTTTTAAGCCCTTCCTATCACGGTTGGGCAAGTTCCTTTCGCCTAATTGGCCTACCCCTGGACTGTAACATACATACATACATACACACAAGTAGCGAATTCCAAGGACATCGACAACTTAACTAGGTCGGTAGCAGTGAGTGTGTACAGGCAAAATGACACCACCTTTTGCAGCTCCTGGGGTTACCTAAGCGTATGCATAGGGACAGAGCACGGGGGTATACATGCACCAACTCAACCCACGCCGTCCAGTAGTAGTGAGTGTGTACGGGCAAAAAAAACCAACACCTCTTGCAGCTCCTGGGTCACCTAAGCGTAGATGTAGGGACAGAGCACAGGGGTATACATGCTCCAACCCAACTCTAGTAGGCAAGTCGTAGTGAGTTTGTAAGAGCAGAATCACACCAACTTTTGTAGCTCCTGGCGTTGCCTTAGTGTAAGCGGAGGGACAGAGCACCGGGGTATACATGCACCAACTCAACTCAACTAAGCCGGTTGTAGTGAGTGTATGGGCAAAAAAACGCATCATCCCTTGCAGCTCCTGGGGTTACCTAAGCGTAGGTGTAGGGACAGAGCACGGGGGTATACATGCACCAACTCAACTCACGCAGTCCGGTAGTAGTGAGTTTGGAAGAGGAAAGAAACACATCACCTCTGCAGCTCCTTGGGTTATCTTTGCCTAGCCATAGCATAGCTTTTCTTTTCAGCTACCAGCAGCAGCTTAAAGTCAGCTCCCCTGGCTTGCTACCCAGCCAAACCTACAGCAATGCAGATGCAAGCCTTGGGCTTGACCCAGTGGCTGGCTGGAAGCTACCATGCAGCTGCAAGCCTTGGGCTTGACCCAGTGGCTGGCTAATGGAGCTGGGTGGAAGCTGCCATGCAGCTGCAAGCCTTGGGCTTGACCCAGTGGCTGGCTGGAAGATACCATGCAGCTGCAAGCCTTGGGCTTGACCCAGTGGCTGGCTAATGGAGCTGGGTGGAAGCTGCCATGCAGCTGCAAGCCTTGGGCTTGACCCAATGGCTGGCTGGAAGCTACCATGCAGCTGCAAGCCTTGGGCTTGACCCAGTGGCTGGCTAATGGAGCTAGCTGGAAGCTGCCATGCAGCTGCAAGCCTTGGGCTTGACCCAGTGGCTGGCTAATGGAGCTGGGTGGAAGCTGCCATGCAGCTGTGAGCCTTGGGCTTGACCCAGAGGCTGGCTAATGGAGCTGGCCGGAATCTTCCTCGCGTAGCCCCTAAAAGAAACTGTGTTGGTCAGATAATAAGCAGGAGGAGCTTATCAACTGGCTGGTGAGTTGCAGGGTGCCAAAAGGGTCCTTACTGGGCTTACAGGGTAAGTAGCCACCCACCCAGACCCACCCACTGTCAGCTATACCACCCCACCCAGACCCACCCAACATCCAGTGCCAATTTATTTATCCCCCAACATCAAGATGGAGTTCTGGCAATCAGGAAAGGCTTATTATTATTATGATGACGATGATGATTATTACACTTCCTTGTGCCCTACTGGACTTCAAACATGCCTGCGGGTTGTCGGAGTGACCGCAACTTGACGGAATGATATGCCCGCGGCTTGACGGGACTCATGAACATCTGTGGTGCACCCCATCTGTCAAGTGAACATCTGTCAAGTGAACAGATAGACGGTTGCTATTATAGCAATTCAGGGGATGAACTGGACAAAAAGTTTCCATGAGAACTCATGCTTCGTACTAGAAATCCAGAATTTTGGCCTGGAAATCCGACAATTTCTCGACAATTCTCGCTTAGTACAAAACGTTTGTCCAGTTCATCCCCTGAATTGCTATAGTAGCAACCTTCTATCTAGTTCATACCGACTTGAATATTGTGAGTGGGGCCGTGTACACCATCAGGGGCACCGCAGCCCCCATTGGAACAGGCTCCCAAGCTGTCCCCTGAACTGCCGACCTTGGCGTGGTAGCTGTCCAAGCTGTCGTCTGCCTTGTCCACCCTATTTGCCAGGTAGGCGTTGCTCGCAAGGGCCTGTCCATCCCCATCGGTTTCCGAGCAGCTAGTTTCGGATTCGGAGGGGAAGCTAGTGGAGCCACTAGAACCGTCCTGGGGGTGGAGAGCTATGTCCTTGGCAACTACTACAACCGCCACCTTGGCTTGGCTTCGCGAGCCCGCTGGACTACCTTTCCTACCACCCTGCCCCCCTTCCTTCCCCTGCCCTCCTAAACAAGCGCTGACGGTGGATTGGGAGCTCTCTTCCTTCCCCTGCCCGCCTAAACAGGCACTGGTGGTGGGTTGGGAACTCACTTCCTCCGCCTGCCCTCCTAAACAAGCGCTGGTGGTGGGTTGGGAGTTGCTGTGTCCTAAGTAAGTGCTGTTGGTGGGATGGGAGCTGCTGTGGCAAGGCTCATCAGAAGAATAGCTCGCTAGGGGTCCAGAGGGAGTCCCCTTGGGGACAGCACTCTCATTCGCATTGGAACTGTGGCTGGGTTCATCTGAGGGGAAGCTAGTGAAGGGCCTGGAGGGGGTGGGGACAGCACTCTCACTCCCATCAGCACTAGTGCTATGCTCTTCGAAAGGGCATCTAGCCAGGGGCCTTGAGGGGGCCCACTTTGGGACAGCACTCCCATTCCTATTGGAACTGTGGCTGAGTTCATCTGAGGGGCAGCTAGTGAGGGGTCTAGAGGGGTTGGGGACAGCACTCTCACTCCCATCAGCACTAATGCTAGGCTCTTTGAAAGTGACAGCACTCCCATTCCCATTGGAACTGTGGCTGGGTTCATCCGAGGGGAAGCTAGTGAGGGTCCTAGAGGGGGCCCACTTTGGTACGGTACTCCCACTCCCAATGGAACTGTGGCTAGGTTCATCTGAGGGGCAGCTAGTGAGGCACCTAGAGGGGGCGGGGACAGCACTCTCGCTCCCATCGGCGCTAGTGCTAGGCCCTTCGAAAGAGCAGCTAACCAGGGACCTAGAAAGGGCCCACTTTGGAACGGTACTCCCACTCCCATTGCAACTGTGGCTGGGTTCATCTGAGGGGAAACTAGTGAGGGGCCTGGAGGGGGCCCACTTAGGGACAGCACTCTCATTCGCATTGGAACTGTGGCTGGGTTCATCTGAGTGGAAGCTAGTGAGGGGCCTCGAGGGGGCCCACTTGGGGACAGCACTCCCACTCCCATTCGAACTGTGGCTGGGTTCGTCTGAGGGAAAACTAGTGAGGGGCCTAGAGGAGGTGGGGATAGCACTCCCATTTCCATTGGAACTGTGGCTGGGTTCATCAGAGGGGAAACTAGTGAGAGGCCTAGAGGGGGCCCACTTCAGGACAGCACTCCCATTCTCATTGGAACTGTGGCTAGGTTCATCTGAGGGGCAGCTGGTGAGGCGCCTAGAGGGGGTGGGGACAGCACTCTCACTCCCATCGGCGCTAGTGCTAGGCCCTTCGAAAGAGCAGCTAGCCAGGGGCCTAGAGGGGGCCCACTTTGGGACAGCTCTCCCATTCCCATTGGAACTGTGGCTGGGTTCATCTGAGGGGAAGCTAGAGAGGGGCCTAGAGGGGGCCCACTTGGGGACAGCACCCCTCTCCTCACCACCTTTTGTTTCTTGGGCAGCCTCACTAAGAGAGCAACCAGCTGCTGCTTTGGGTTCCGAGTTAGACTGCGTTGCCATAGACCGTGCTAGCGGCGCGCTGCCGGCAGTTGAGCTGCAGCGTCGGAGGGCTGAGTTGGTGCTGCACGCTGAGAGAGGCAATGCCCGGCATGAAAAGCGAAGGACTACGGCTGTAGTGTTGTCTTGAGATTTCATTGCAAAGGCGTATTTGACGAGGAGGGCCGCCGCTTTCTCCGGGGTTTCACCTTCGGCAAGACACCGGCGCACGCGGATGACAGCTTCACTGTTTCGCACCTGGGTGGTGGTTGTGGGTGAGGGTGAGGAGTGGTTGTGGGTTTTGGTGATGGTGAGGAGTGGTTGTGGGTAGTGGTGGTGTATGTGATATTGTAGTTGACGATGAGGGCTGCGACTTGCTCCACGATTTCGCCTTCGACTAGCCACCGGCGCACACGGATGACAGCTTCACTGTTTCGCACCTGGGTAGTGTGTGTGGGTGAGGAAGAGGGTGGGGAGTAGTTGTGGGTGTTGGTGATGGTGAGGAGTGGTTGTGGGTAGTGGTGGTGTATGTGATATTGTGGTTGACGATGAGGGCCGCGGCTTGCTCCGCGGTTTGCCTTCGGCTAGGCACCGGCGCACTCGGATGACAGCTTCACTGTTTCGTACCTGGGTGGTGGGTGAGGGTGAGGAGTGGTTGTGGGTGTTGGTGACAGTGAGGAGTGGGTGTTGGTGAGGAGTGGTTGTGGGTGTTGGTGACAGTGAGGAGTGGGTGTTGGTGATGGTGAGGAGTGGTTGTGGGTGTCGGTGACAGTGAGGAGTGGGTGTTGGTGAGAAGTGGTTGTGGGTGTTGGTGACAGTGAGGAGTGGGTGTTGGTGAGGAGTGGTTGTGGGTGTTGGTGATGGTGAGGAGTGGTTGTGGGAGTTGGCGAGGACTGGATATGGGTGATGGAGTTGGTGTTAGTGATGATGGAGCTGGTGTTTGTGATATTGTAGTTGACAAGGAGAGGGAATGAAGCAGGGCCCTTACCCACTTCACCCTCTCCCCATCCCACACTCTTCCCACCACGCACTCACCGTGTCCCAAACACCATCAGACGCTAAGATGACGAATTCTGAATCCTCGTGGATGGCATACTGAAAGAGATCTGGGTCGGGGATGATAATAGGCGCAGCCCCCCCATTGCCCCCCAACAAGTCCAAATCGGAGCCGTTCATGACTGGGGTTTCCGCACAGCCATCAGGATTCAGGCTGTCAGAGGATTCCCTGGGGCTCCTGGACGGGAGGGTACTGCTGCCGGATACCGTCCTGCTATTCTCAAGGATGGAAACTCTCAAAGGGGACTTGGGAGGGCCTAGTACCGCAGTGGACCCGCTGGATCGGGGGCTGAGGGGGGGCCTGGGAGGGCCTTGTACCGCAGGGGACCCGCTGGACCGGGGGCTGAGTTGGGGCCAGGGAGGGCCTTGTACCGCAGGGGACCCGCTGGATCGAGTGCTGAGGGTAGAACAGGTAGAGGAGAGTGGCCCTGCTGGATCGGGGGCTGAAGGGGGGCCTGGGAGGGCTTTATCCCACTCTCTCCTGTCTGGCCTTTCACGCTCTGTGAGGATGATTTGTCCTGCGGATGGAACTCTGGAGGTGCAAGGGGAATTCTTGTACGACGGCGTGTGGCGTGGGCCCGAGAGGTTCCCTACTGACGGGCTGGCGTAGAGCCCGGGGCCAAGCACGGAGCTGCCACGCTGGAGGTGGCTCACGAGGGAGGCACTGCTGGCGCTAGCTGTCAGCACGGCGCTGGCCGAAAAGCTGGCTGTGCTTTTAATAGGTGCCCCACCCAGTGCTCGCGACAGCATGATGTCAGCGCACTCCCCGAAGCAGGTGGTGAGTTTGAGATACCCGTCGGCGGAAACTTGGGCACCCGCAGTCTCCAGACGGGCCTTCTCCATGGTGTTACTAGCTGGCTTGTGGTCCCGGGTCAAAGCGCGGGCCTCCCCGTCGTCACAAACGACTGCACGGCAGTCCCCAACGTTGGCCAAGTGTAGGCCGCCATCAACCTGGGGGGGGAGGGGGAAGTGGGAGTGGGTGAGGGGAGTGGGGGGGGAGGGATCAATTGAGCCGGATTTACAGAAATAAGCAGGATTCAAGTTACGGTACGACAGGCCTCCACATAAGCTAGATGTAGGCTGCCGTCAACCTAGGGGGGGAGGGGGAAGTGGGAGTGGATGAGGGGAGGGAGGGATCAATTAACCTGGATTCACAGAAATACGCAGGATTCATATTACGGCACCAGTCCCCCTCATAGGTAGAAAATCTGAAATGTACAACCGATGTACTACCACTTGAATAGTTTGAAATTCGTAAAAAAAACTGAAATGTTTAGGGACCGGCAAATCATATGATGCTGACCAAAGAGGAGTATGATATCACATGATATCATACAAATATCATATAATTTGATGCTGTAGGCCAAAGTTACCTAGTCAGACCGCTGGCTTCGTATGATATCATATGATGACATGATATCATATGATATCATATTGCCGACCCCTAGAAATGTACAACCCATGCACTGCCACGGTAAGAGTTTGGTATTCAAAATGTAAAAAAAAAACTGTGCATCGCACCATGAGCGCCACCAGGGCTGTACTACCACTCGAATAGTGACCTGCAATCAGCTCGTCCTCACATTGAAGCAGGGCAAAGCGTAGGGCCTGCCCCCACATCCTCTCTGGGAGGTGATGGCTTTTCAGGAAGTGGTCTAGGAAGTGCTTCCTCAAATGTTCTGCTGATTCAAAACCAGCATGACCATCGAACACTGCAGACAGGACAAGGGGGTGGGTGGGTGGGGGTGTTGACTGCCGAGGAAGGAGTCGAGGAAGTGGGTCATGAAGTGCTCTGCTGATTCGAAGCCAGCATGACCATCAAACACTGTAGTCAGTACAAGGGTGTGGGTGTGTGGGTACGTGGGCATGTGGGTGAGTGGGTAGGTGTGTGGATATGTGGGTGTGTGGGTGGGGGCTGCTGAGGAACGTGGGAAGAAGTGGGTCTTCCAAGCTCGGCTGGTTCGTAGTTAGCATGAGCACTGCACGAGGAGGTGGGTGGTTGAAGGGGGTAGGTGGTGGGAGGGGGTGGGTGGGTGGTTGCCGAGGGGGAGATGGAGGGGGATTAGCTATATTGCTATATAATAGCTACTGTATTTCATTCACACGGCGTGTGTTCATGCATGATGTACGGGCTGTGCAGGCTGTACAGTGTGCGTTTTTGCATGATGTACGGGCTGTGTGGGCTGTACGGCATGTGTTATCGCATGATGTACGGGCTGTACGGCATGTGTACTTGCATGGCCATGTCCCCCAAGAGACTGGTCTAGCTGTGTAATCCAAATCGAGGGCGGTGGTTCAAGTCCGGTCATAACATGATTCCCCCCCCCCTCCTTCTCCCATCGCTACTATCTTCGGCTAAAAGCAGCTGCTTCTAGGAAACTCCCTGAGCCAGCCACTGGTATATGCCCTAAGATTTCAACAAACTGGGAAGCTAATTCTGCCAGTTTCCAGATGCCCTACCCTGCTTTAGGTTTGGCTGGGTGGCAAGCGAGGGAGCTGTCTAGAAGCTGCCGCCCATAGCCCGAAAAGAAAAGATGTGCTCCCACCTCTCTACTCTTCTGGAAGTACAACTTATTGGCGATTATAATGGCCCGGCTGCATGATTTGATTTCAGTGTCTCTTTTGAAAGTGCAACTCACAGGTCATAACAACAACCCGGCTGCATGATGTGTAATCATAGTATCTTTCAAAAGTACAATTCACCGGCCATGACAACAGCCCGGCTGCATGATTTGAACTGTGAGTATCTTTCAAAAGTACAACCAACCGGCCATGACAACGGCCCGGCTGCATGATTTGCATTTAATGTCTCTTTCAGAAGTACAACTCACCGGCCATGACAACGGCCCGGCTGCATGATTTGAATTTAGTGTCTCTTTCAGAAGTACAACTCACCGGCCATGGGAGAGGCCCGGCTGCATGATTTGAACTCAAGAGTATCTTTCAGAAGTACAGCTCATGGGCCATGGGAACGGCCCGGCTGCATGATTTGAACTCGTAGTTTCTTTCAAAAGTACAACTCACCGGCCATGAGAACAGCCCTACTGCATGATTTGAACTCAGAGTGGCCAGTCAAGTCCACCACCATCATGCGGTCCTCCATGTGGGTCCTCTGGCCCTGTTCACTGCATGAGCCATAGCTGTACTGAAGGTCCGGACTGCCCTCATGAAAAGATATCTGGGAGTGTCAGGGGGTGGGTGGGGCGGGGTGAGTGGGTGGGGTTGGTGGGTGTAAATTATAGTTGGCATTGTAAATTAGACATGGACAGAAAAGCAGACGGGATAAGAATACATGAGCGGAAGTATTGTGGCATGGGAGCTGCGCCAGGTGTGCTTGGGCGATCACGAAGTGAAAGGGGCCCAGAACCGCAGTGGGAGATATTGAGGGGGGGGAGGAGGGGGGGGGCGATATATTCAAACTCTGCCGTTTCTATAAACCGACGAGGAATCGGGTGATGGGGTGATCACACATGGGGGAAGTGCAGCTTTGAAAGAAGCCAGGCGCAGTGGCTGCAGGGATGGACATCGATCATGCAGGGCTGCGCTACGATCGGCTTCCGCTGAAGGGTGACCAGGTGACCGGTGATGGAAGTTGAGGCCAAAATCCAGGCCGTTAGGTTACGGAAAAATCTATCCGTCGGCCCAGCAGTCGTGCTGGCAAGCTGGCACAACTGGCAAGATAGCAGCGACCGGGGTCTCCGAAAAAGCAGCAGCGATGACTTGGTGCGGATAGGTGTGGATATGATATTGCGGTGGGTGAGTGCACTTGTCATCTGTTCTCGTCGGTCCAGCGGTCGTGCTGGCACAGCTGGCGAGCAGGTAGCGGCCGGACATCCAACAAGACTGCCAAAATCGGTACGTATGGATATGAAATCGTAGTGGGTGGTGCAATAGCTCAATTTTCTCGTGTTCGGCCTTTTGTGCGTAGACCAGGCACAAGCCAATAATGGATTGGTTCGGTTGGACTTTCCCATGCCCTCATGACTGGGGATATGTCGTTACGTATCTGGATCAGTTAGACTGAGGCGCGAATTGCCGAGACAACTGTGCCGTCGCAGATCACTGATACTTCATGGCGGTGTGCTTTTCCGGCGTTCCTCCAACAAGAAAAAATAGTTGGTCGTAAATAATTGGACGGCGCCCTACACGATGGAGCCTTGTTTGGTGTGCAGTGATTGAGTGGTTGACAGAACAATGCAATTGCTAAGCATCAAGCGATCGCCAAGAGGCGTAAAAATATGGGGTTGCACCTTCGCACTTCGAAAAGAAAAGAAAACAGAATGCCGAGCGGCGTGGCCTTCGGACACACCTGCTTCGGACTGAGAAGAATTTCCTCGTCGCTGTTGAAATCTAGGAGCGCGTGGCTTGCCATTCGGCGAAGGCCGTTGCTCCCCTACGGTCAGGAAGAGAAACAATTGGACATGCTATTACAGCACTCTGGGCAGTAGCTATGCAGTGGGTGGAAGTCTGGGCAGTGATTAGTGCCTGAGGCAACGTGAAGGTGGTTAATAGCATCGACAATCAAGGAGCTGCAGCCAGTGTCGGTAACATTATCGGAACCTACCGCTGCTTCAACATTTTCCTTGCGGCCATTCTCCGCGACACCATTAGCTTCCCCACTTCGCATGCGAAAGAAGAATGCTTAAGTAAATAAATATTGGGATTGCTACTAAAGACAAGGTCGCAGAATCTAGGCGTGTGTGCGATGGCCAGGGCTGCCTGCGCGACTTGGTCGCTGAGTATCTCGATTGTTTAATGATAGAGGAAGGGAATACAGGGCAGGCAATTTTGATTTGGGCGCGAATTGCGTTTCTCAGAGTTAGCGAAAGGACTGCGACGGTCGTGAACTGGACAGCGTATACGAACCTGCCGCAGCCACCAGCTACAGATTTGTACCGCACAAACGGTCGAGCAGCCATCAGCCATGGCTGCAGTCAGGGGCTGCAGCCACCAGGTAGAGATTTGTACCGCAACGGTCTCCTGAATGCTGCGTTAGACTTTTAAGTAACAGGGCCCCGGCCACATAATCCATCCAGAGCTCTCGCTTAATTGTTATATTTAGTCAGATTAGAAAAATGGCCGCTGCTCGTCCCCTTGTTAGTGTTATCGCCATGGAGAGTGGAGAGGCTACCTCACAGTCTCCCCTCCCTGCTGTCTTCACTGCCCCTATCAGGTTCGTTGCGCCTGTGTCTTCCCCACTCGTTGAAGCCAATAGGTCAGCTGCCTCGTTGATCGTATAGCTGGTTAACTCGGATTTTCTTCTTCGCGTGGCGGCCGACCTAGGCATCAAAGTCTTGCGCAGCTGCTGATTTATTCGGATAGGCTTGTCTGTAAAATATCTGTGGAGGACCTTTACTCCTGTTGAGGGCGCAAGATTGACAAGTAGCGAAGCGAGATAGAAGGGCAGGCTTGTCTCTCGAGATTAAACGCACGCCACTCGGCGTATGTTTCAGCCACTTTCTGCGGTTCTGTATCGTTCTGTCTGTCCGTCTACTGTCATTTATTCCAGTCGTGTTATTACGGGCTAGCTTGCTAGTTGGGAGTTTTGTACATCAGTATTCTTGCTCGAGTACGGTCCTAGTCCTTGGGATGAGGTTATTCAATTATGCCCAATAATGCATCATTCTCAATCAATGCACAGACCCCACACGGCCATACCTACCTGCCATCTTATGACCCAGAGCCATACTCAAGCCCATCTGATTTTGGTCCAATGTATCTTTCCTCGTCACCTTCATGGTTTGTCCAGTTCAAGGTCCTTCAGCTGTTGCAGCTGCAAATGCAGAGCTCATCTCTTGCAAGGCCTGCCTCCTTTCAAAGCAACACCTGGCCAGTCCTGCAGTCGACGCATTTGTGCCACAACGGCTTCCAGCACCTTCAACCCACAAACACCCTTTGCATGCAACCTAGTTTCCCTATGTCAATCACAGAACTTCCCAGCATCATTCACCGGACATTGGTTCAGTTTCTGTGACAAGACAACGCACACTTATAGCGAATCAGGCTGGTCACACACGCAATTCCCCTTTGGGTAAAATAAAATTGCACCATTTCAAATCACTGAAAAGTGCATCACTCCTCACCATCCCTTCACCACACAGGCCTGATCTTGTGCGCACCATCCACACCAACATTGCCTAGAATGCTCATCTGGCTTGAATCGTTTCATACCACTGAGCAATACATCACTCCACACCATCCCATCACCACACTGGCCTGATCTTGTGCGCACCATCCACACCAACATGGCCAATAATCTTCGCCTGGCTTGAAATATTTCATACCACTTAAGAATACCCCCCTCCACACCATCCCTTCACCACACAGGCCAGATTTTGTGCGCACCATCCACATCAACATGGCCAAGAACGCTTTCCTGACTTGAATCATTTCATACCACTTAACAATACATCACTCCACACCATCCCTTCACCACACAGGCCTGATCTTGTGCGCACCATCCACACCAACATGGCCAAGAACGCTCGCCAGGCTTACGCCGTCTTCTACAAGGCTGGCCACCAGACGGCCGCCGAGTCATGGGGTACTGGACGCGCCGTCTCCCGTATTCCTCGTGTCCCTGGTGGAGGAACCCACAGGTCCGGACTTGAACTTGAGCTTGGTTACTTAGCTTCAGCCGGCAATTTGCCCGTAATAAGATTGAATTTCCAGAAAAATGTGAATGTGAAAGAATCTTTTTCTTCTAAACCTCCCTAACAATCAAAGATCAATCACAGAACCAAGCATTCCTCGTGTCCCTGGTGGTGTAACCCACAGGTATGGTTGGGGGAGCCACGCACAGGCAAATGCTGGTATAGGACTTGAACTTGGACTTGGGTACTTAGCTCCAGCTAGTAATTGGGCTGCTCGCTGGCAGTTAAGCTGAATTCCCAGGAAATGTGAACATTATTTTATTCTAAACGTTCAAAAATCGATCACAAATAGTTAAGATTCCTGCTCGGGGGGGGCGAACATGTGCCGAGGTGGTAGCAACACCACTGCCAACCCGCAGATCGATCTCCAACCCACAAATCCAAATCCAACCCACAATTCCAAATCTAAATCCCCTTCTTTCCCACAGGTCTGGACAGGGAGCTTTTGGCAACATGTGCCGCGGTGGTCGCATGTTCGCCCCGACTAAGATCTGGCGAAGGTGGCACAGGAAGGTGAACCTGAACCAGAAGCGTTATGCTGTCGCCTCTGCTCTGGCTGCCTCCGCCCTGCCTTCCCTGGTCATGGCTCGCGGACACAGGATTGAACTGGTCCCTGAAGTGCCTCTTGTGCTGGATGATTCCGTGGAGTCTCTCACCAAGACCAGCAAGGCCCTGGCGGTGCTGATGGCCATCGGTGCTGGAGCTGACGTGCAGAAGGTTAAGGATTCCAAGGCCATTCGCTGCGGAAAGGGTGAGGCTCAATATTAAGTACCTAGACCCTGGTAGTCAGGTCCGACTAAACATAAATGCATAGTATGCCTTGTTACGAGGCATGAGGTTTAGGGGGGCAGCTCGTTTGCTCGCCGGGACCAGCCACCAAGGTTGGGGGTTGGGTGGCTGTCATCCCCCTAGAATAGGGTTTTATGTTTGACTGTATCATCTTGATATTTTTTAGGCCTAACTGGCATGGCCAGGGTGTATGGTTTCAGCATCAACAGTGTGACCATCACTTGGGCAATCCTGGCATTCACAGTTTCTATTTTCAGTTTTTTTTTTTTTTTTTCTATTTGAGCTGAAACTTCTGAGCGGCAACTTCTGGGCAGCTCCCCTGGCTGGCTATTCAGCTGAAGCTAATGCAACCTTGCGTGTCTGGAAGCTGGCATAATCCGATGGCCAGAACTGCCGAAATCTTTCGGCTAAGCCCAGTGGTATAGAAGCTACTGCTTTTAGGAAAACGGAACAACTGAAAATTACTGCTTTTTTGTGCTATGACTTGTTTGTTGGTCGCCAACTAAAGCACCTACAAAATCACTGAGATGGATGTACAATTGGATTTGGTACCTGTATCCATGTTTGAACACAATTACCGCCATCTTAATGACCTTCAACTTCTTCAGCTTCCACTAGCTAAAACAGGCCGTGACCCCCACCACCACCACCACCCACGTACCATCATAATCAACGACAACCACCATCCACCATCGAACTGCACAGGTAAGCTGAGGAACCGTCGTTACGTCCAGCGCCGTGGACCTCTGGTCATCTATGGCAATGACAGCGGCATCTGCAAGGCTTTCCGCAACATTCCCGGCGTCGAGGTCGCCTGCGTCGACCGTCTGAACCTCCTTCAGCTGGCTCCCGGAGGTCACCTTGGCCGTTTCTGCATCTGGACCAAGTCTGCTTTCGAAAAGCTCGACACCATCTTCGGCACCCCCACCGCCCCCTCGACGGTGAAGAGAGGCTTCACCATGCCGCGCAGCATTATGACTAACTCCGACCTGAACAGGCTCATCAACTCCGATGAAGTCCAGTCCGTTGTGCGCCCCGCTAAGAGCTCCACTGGCCGCCACGCCCCTCTCAAGAAGAACCCCCTCAAGAACTTGGGCACCATGCTAAAGCTCAACCCCTACGCCAAGGCCTGCCGCAGAAGGGAGGTCCTCGTGTCGGAGGCTCGTGCCGAGAAGCTGGCCACTCTGCGCTCCGGAAAGGCTGTTGGACCCAAGAAGACAGCCGAGGCCAAGGCTCTCGCCAAGGGATTCTATGGACAGGTGAGAGTTTGGCTTATATGGGAGTATAGGATCCCCATTCTGACGAATGGCTCTTTAGTTAAGCTCCTAGAACGAGGAATTTCCCAGGTTTGAATCCCCATTGGTGCGATTTATTGCTGCGGTCGCTGTCAACCGCCATGGTAGCTTTGTCCAGGTCAAGTAGCAGCCCGTTCCCAACCGTCGTAAGACGGGGGTCCCTTAATACCACGCCCCACCAGGCGTTGTCATTACGCGAGTAGAGGAGGATTAAATTGTCGCTGTAGTAGAACTCAGTGGGCCCGTCGGTTAAACTATTGATTGGGGGTTCAGTTCACCATTTCTTCTTCTTTACCGCCCTCAATGTAGTCAAGACTGGACACTTCCACTGATGCAGAGCCATTTAGACCTTAAGGTTGACGTCGACCCAGGACTCACGCCACCTGACGATGCCACCTAAACTCAACAACTCAACAACTCGCAACTCAACCAAGACGAAAAATAACAAAAGCCTGTTGATCACCCACCACAAAAACCCACCACAAGCCAACTGGCCTTAGATAAGGGCGGTCAGTATATCTACCATGTGTTCTGCCAACTCAAATGTATGTTTGTTACAGTACATGTTAAGACACTTCAGGTGAAGGGACTTACCCTACCTCAAACATTCGAGATCCACTCTAGATTTGTTGGAGGGCTAATTGAAAGAAAAATGGTCAAACCCTTCAAAACCCTTCTCACCCTCCGCCTTCCTTCTGCGTGCAGCTCATTGTGGACAGCGAGTACCAGGGAGCTGACTACGAGGTGTTTGACAAGTGGCTCGGCAACCAAGCTTAAATTGTCATACTATTTTCTTGGATATTTCCTCCCATAAATGTGTCTTTGTCCTTGCCTGCATTGTTTGTGTTGTTTTCTTGTCTGTAACACTTTTCTGCTGTACACCTCCTACCAGTATCCGTTTTGTCTTGATTGCGTGGCCTTTCACGCTTCTGGCTTGGCAAAAAATCGCGTGAGTGTACTTCGACCGGACAACTGCATGGTGGACGACCAAGAATCAACAGTATCACCCGATCGCCAGGGTAGTGCAGGACGCAGCGTCCTGCATCGCAGGACGCAACATGGGAGGGTCCATTGCGTCGCAGACGAAGTTTTAGGATGTTAGTTGCGTCTCACCCAGCAGTTGATTGGCCCACCACCACTCGATTGCCGTGGGCTACAGGTTCTGTTGTCAGTAGGACGCAGCTGAAGCACTTGAGTGCGTCCCAGGATGCAACATACCGAATTAGGGTGCGACCAAGGACGCAACCCCTGGGGTCCATGTCTCCGTTTGCCGAATTAGGGTGCCTCCGTTTCTAACGAAAACATATAAGCATCAAAATCCATGAAACCTTCCCCTTGGGCACATAGGCTATACCGGTAATTAGCACGGATCTTACTTAAAACCTCTGTCCGCGACACTCCCATGACACCTCGGCCCACCTTCTTGGAACATGCTCCCACCCTACGTTCCGTGCCCCCTACATCTCCCGCCACAACTCCTCTGCCCTTCAACTTTATGACGCCATCTCTGCTGGCTCCCTCGGTCGCTCTACTTTTTATGTTGACGCATCCTCGTGTCACTCCCTCCCTCTCGGTGTCTCCAACACACGCCTACCCCCTTGGCTCCTTCCACCCTCTTGTACATGCTTCTCCCCTTGCTCTTGTACCCCTGTCGCCAGACTGCGCCCCGACATCCTCTTCCTTTCTGGTCTCTCGCCTTCCACGGCAACACCCTCACCCGGTCCGAACTCTCCTCCCTCCAAGCCGCCCACTGTCTATCTTTGCCAACACACTTACACGTGGGACTCCCGCTATCATACCACCCTTGCCACGACCCGCACTCAGCACCTCACCAGTTCGGCTCTTCTCGCTGCTGGTTGGCGGGTCATCTCCCCTGACCCAATCATCCTCGGCTCCTTTGATACCCTCTTCGCCTCCTTTCCCCCCAATGTTTCTTCTCTCCCCATCCATCCTACTGACACCACCCGGCTCCTCACCTCCCTCCATCTGCATGCCATCCGGTACGCACATACCATCGTGTGTACCCAACGCAGCATGGAATCTGCCACCCGCTCTTCCCACTCCTCCGCCACCGGCTATCCTGGGGGGCACCGCCCTTCCTCCCCCCCCCCCCCCCCCCCCCCCCCCCCCCCCCCTCCCACCCAGGGATACCCATTTGGGGAGCCCCCAGCAGGGTTACCCATTTGTCCGTCTGTGCGACCGACCATCCATCCATCTGTCTGACCGAGACGAAGCCTGGCACGGCAGCCAACGGTCTCGTAACTAACTCTTTTCCGTTGCCACCTGTCGCTCCGTCGCGATTACTCTCCGCTTAGTGCGGAGGGGCCGATGTTATAGACCGGTTCTCCCGGTCCAGCTAGAGTGTCTTGGGGCGCCAGGCCTTCCGCCTGGAAGCTCCCGTAGTAGTGCCTCCGCCCCGTTAGGGCCGGCACCCACCGGCGGCAGTACCCTGAGGTACTGTCGCCTTTCCCTTCTTATACCTTTCATGTCGCCTGACATGCTATCACGATTGTAAGCACACGCCCTAGTCCATTCCCTGCGAGAGTGCTCAAGACATATCGCTCCGGAAAGCTAAAGGTTATCGCTCATCAACGCCGCACCGTGTTCCACTGCAACAGACTTGAGCGCATCAAGCCTGTTACCCTGTCCGTAGATCCCGAGCTCCCGCGCACCTGCAGTGCCTTCTACAGTTGCCGCCGCAACAACCGAAGGAAAAGGATCTCAGTTGCAGAATCTTCTCTGATTGCTAGGCCACCACCCGGCTTCCCCCCACCCCACCCCCCCACCCCCGAGTCTACCCAAGACCCCGCTGAACCGCCAGCCCGTTGCCCCTGCAACACAAACCTCCCCACTGCGTCTACCCATCAGTTCCCCTCTCACACCCTTCCATCATCTCCTTACCCCCGTCGGCCCCGCAAGCCAAATCTCCTGCCCCCCCCCCCCCCCCCCCCCCTCCCTACTACATGTATCCAATTATCTGGCTATGGACCATATTCTGCGAAACTGCACACACACCCTTGCTGCAATTCTAGACGCGTACACTAACAACGCAGCTAGAGCTTTGCGCTACATCAGAAAAGACTGGGGCCAGGGATTCACTTTAATGCCCCACTTCTACAACCCCTACTACGACTCCTTCACAACTCTAACTCCCCCATTCTGCGACATCTATCCAGCCTCCGCCCAGGATGCTGCTCTTCCCCCTTCTACTCCTGTTCATCAACCACCTTCATCCCCGTTTGATAACGACGAATCTACTGGACCACCTACGCCAACCTCGGACGGGGAGCCTTCTGACCTCCGAGCCTTCCAGGATGCGGCAGCAGCCGCGGACCTACTGCGTAAGGCCATCCCTATGCTCAGTACATTTGGAATCAATTACGAGGTTGATGATTCAGTGCCACCTGAGGACAGGTCTACAAACCCTCTACAAGGTATGTGGCCACCAGCTTCCCCTCAGTGCATCATATGCACAGGGATTGGGCATACCCCTTCCATCTGCCCGAACCTCTCCCCCTTTGCCTCACAAATTCACAACTGTGCCAATTGTGGGGGGACCAAGCACCATGAGGGGCAATGCTCCAGTTGCCAGAGGCCAAGCAGTCCGTCACTTACCCCTCATGGGAACAAGCTGACTGAACTTTGTGTCAACTGCAATGGTAGAGGGCACTATGGGAAGCAATGCTTCTCATCCACCAGAGTCAACCCCACAAGCAAGACTTGTGCAGACTGTGGAGGATATGGGCACCATGAGTCAAGATGCCCTAACCCCTGCCAGGCTACTACCACACTGGAGTCTCCACCCCAAGATTCTGGAGATGATTCTGGAGATGGCAAAAACACCACCGGTGAGAACCCTGATACCACTGACTCTGAGCTAGGAAAGTACCCCCCCACTCATGAGACTCCCCCCAGTGACCTATCTCCTTGTTTCCACGACCATTGGTGCCTCACCACAGACTCCATCTACCACATGACTTCAAATGCTGATTGCCTCATCAGGATCACACCCCTCAACCCACCAGTGTCAGTCATCCCCCCAAACTCCTCAGCACCCATTGTCTGCTCTTATACTGGCACAGCTGTACTTCAGGGTATAGGACTTGTAGTGACACTTCTAGATGTCCTCCTTGTGCCCGTGTCAAACTCCTTCAATCTCATCAGTGTCCCTGCCATCATGGATTATGACGAAGACATACACATCCACACTGATCGCTGTACTGCACAGATTGAGCTGCCCTACCAGCATGGAGACAGTCTGGTCAGCTATACCACTGGCCTGGAGTGCTCAGTATCATCAGACAGTGGACTATACACCACAAGTCTGTATCAACCCTCTCCATCTGACCACCCAGACAACGACCTCCCTGATGACCCATGGTACCTTGAGCCTTACACCATGGTCCATCATCTGGCGCCAGCAGGCAAGTCAAAGTGGAGACAACGCTTCACTGCCTCTCCCCCTACAACTCCCCCTCCACCTGCACCTCCTTCTCCAGCCCCACCTCCTCCACCACCTCCCCCTCCTCCAGCCCCACCTCCTCCTCCACCCCTCCCTCCCCCAGCACCTCCCTCTGTCTCTCCCCCTGTACCTTCCCCTCACTCTCACCCCAATCATAGGAAAGAATGCTCACAAGACAGAACACCCCCTACCCTTATGACATGCTGGAACTGTGGAGGATATGGCCATAACCCAACCTCATGCCCTAGCATCTCTACCAACCTTGCCTTTAGACCTCCCAAGGTACCAATCCCTATCCCCCACCCACAGGCACCCAAGGAAGCAGATCTCGAAGGTTTTATCCAAGGTTTATTAGGCCACCTCACATCCCCTGCAACACCCACTGAATCTCACAAAATCCTGCAAGCACCCCCAGGATTTCCAGCTGAACCCTTAGACTGGCCTACAGTTCAAGACCTGCCCTCCACATGGGCAGAGTGTTGCAAAGCAGCTGGCTTCACCCCCTCTCCCAACCTCACCACACCACCTACTATCCCTACAAAGAAAACCAGGTCAGCAACTAAGAAACGCAGTGCAGATGCAACCAAGGTCCTTGGCCACCTGACTAAGATGCATGCAACCTTGACCCACATGTACCACAGTGTCATAGTTGCCCTCCAGACCAACAGTGGAAATCCCTCTCCCCAAACCCTGCAGACAGCACAACTCACACCACCACTTCAACCCAACATCCACCAACCAACCATATTCAAACCAGTTGGCATCACAAACTTCTCCCCACCCCCCTCCCCTTCATCATATGACTATGAACCTGATGACATCCCAAACAACAGCAATGCATGCAGAATACAGTCAGTAAGAGTACAGTCATACCTATGGTTCCAAGGATCCACGGACTCACGGAGTGACAGTACCTCAATATGTACCGCCTCACTCACAAGCACGCCTCCGGCTGCCAAACAATATTAGCAAACTCTATTATCGGCTATAATCAATTATCCTACTGAGGAGCCAACCGAGAATTCCCTACATCCACTCACTAGGTACATTATACCTCTTGGTAGTCTTTAGTATTCCCTCTAGCTTATAACTCCTCCCCTAAACTCTATGCTAACCTTTAATCGAGATAGCTAAAATTATCACATAACGTAGTCCCATCACATCTGCCGTTGCTTCTGAGCTGTGACAATACTTGCATACATATGGGGCAGAAGGGAGCATGAGCTCACTTCATGGTTCCATCGCTTGCATCCTACCTTGATGAGGTGATCGTAGTACTGTACTGCCTCGCTGAAGGCTTTGAGCCCTCTAAACCTAACTCCAACACTGATGTACGAAAGCATGGTGGGGTCTTATTTGATTTCTTTATAGTAGCCTGAGTAATCATGTATGTAAATGTGTAAAACAAACATTGGTAACAATTGATATGGCAGATTATTGTGGGAAGAAGCAGGAGTAAAAACAAAAAAGCTGCAGACGTAGAGCCTAAAAACCCTGAGGGGGGCTGACCCCCCCCCTCCCCCCCCCAGGTTGTCCAAGTACTGAAGCCACCCTTTGCTGTCGCTGGAGGCGGCCAGAAAAATACGTAAAAATCAAACCCCGCACAGACACTCTAAAACGCAATTACAAAACAAAACGGTGCACATGGTATGTTTTTGTAATCATTATTCTGATCTGGTCACTGCCCCTTCAGGTTTATCTGCCTGGCTTCAACTGCTTGGCAATCTTCCCCATAAACTCGCTGGGCGCCCACGTTTGCGGGCCTGTACATTGGACGGACGAGCATCAGCATCATCTTGCATACAGAGAGAAGAAAGAAAGAGAGAGAAGGAAAGACAGAAAGGGAATGCCAAGAGGCGTGGAAAAGGAAAGAAACAGAAGAACGGCGGTGTTTCGATTTGATTCGGTTGCTGTCGGGTTGTGTGTGTGGGGTGTGTGTGGGGGTGGGTGGGTGGGTGGGTGGTATATACTTACTGCACGAGGTCCAAAGTGGTTCCAATGGACTGCCCTTACCAAGGCCTACTCATGGGTGGTCTTATAATTGCATTTGGAGGTCTGAGTAAAAAGTTAGCAAAAAACTAAACGAGGGCTGACCCCCCCCTCCCCCCCCCCCCCCCCCCCCCCCCCCCCCCCCCCCCCTAAATAAGGTGCCCAGAAAAATCTGAAAACATGTTCAATAAATCGCAAATAATCATGTCATATACATCCTATATTCGGAATAAATCAATCGGCTTTGCTCAACTTTTCGTTGAGGATGCTACCTCCTGGAATAACGATTAAACTGTATACTGACATTACTTTAACCTGTCTTGCATCCTTGTCACGGCAAACACGAAACAAATAAAAAAACCTGATAGAAACAGAAACATTGCCCCAATTGAATAGCTAACATTCCATGCAATGCACTGCTTATCGGGCACGACATCGCGCATTTAATCGAGGAGCTGTTGCCGTGATATCTCCTAAAAGGAAAGAGAGAGAAAATCGCTATGCTCAGTCGGCGGAAAGGTTAGATGAAAGCAATACGCGAATCAGATTAGAAGATAGATTCGCATCGCCACCTTAGTCGTTCGCAAGCGACAGCGTGTTTATTCACTGGCAACAGCGTGGCGCCAGTACCCTAAGTGTAATCTCATAGACTTCTGCTCATACCAGACTTTTAACTTGACAGGAGGTTGCCGTTGACACCCTCCTGTCAAGAGAGGGCCGTCTGGGCGCAGCCGCGCCCCCAGTCGCGCCCCCGCCCCCCAAACCCTGGAAGCTAATCTCCCTCGGCCACCACATGCCGGCTGCCTTTCTTTTGATGTCCTATGACACGAGTTCCCCGCGGCAAGCAGCGTGCATTTGGAAGTCCGAACTAAAGGCTTATAGATTGTGTCTCCTCTAAATATCAGAAGTCCCTCGCGCCCACATCCCGTACCCTCACTCCGTCTTTCCATGTAGAAACGAAGGTTCGTTATCAACGAGTATCGCACCACATCTCGTACAGTGAACATGTCGCTTTCGTGGCTGCTTCCTATCTTTCCATTGCTGCTGTGTGCCTGGGGGATGCCGTAGAGCCCCCTCCGCCCGAGAATACTATCTTGCCTCCTCGCCCACCTACTCCTCCTTCAGCCGGGGGAGGCGGAGTCACGTTGTCAAGGGGCAGTTTTCGGGCGTTCTTCCTCAACAACTTTGCCACTGATCCAGTGCCAGCGGAAGATGCTACCATAGCGATAGCGCGAGCATTCAGAGTGCCAGAGGACAGGCTCCCGCTGCCTGACGGGGTCCTCATCCGGGATATTCGAGCTACTACGGCAGGGGACATCGCGGGCGATACAAACGCAAGCTTCGTTGGAGGTACCTTGATCGACTTCGATTCGAGTTACCCGTTGATGTTCGATTTGCCGAATTCCATCAGCGTCGTATCTGCTTGGGAGGCCGACATCACAGTGCTCATAGCTCAAGGAAAGGTAAAGGTCCCTCAATATATAATCTCTTGTTCATCTGCACTAGCAAGGAGTTCATCTATATATTCTTGCAATGAATCAAAGAAACCAAGCCACACGTGAACAAACAGGTTTACCCTGGCGCTCCTAAACTGTCCAACAAGGTTGTGGGAAGGACTAGCGGGCAGTCCTCGTGACAAATTGCGTTTCATTTCACATCCCAATCCACTGCACTTTTGAGTTTCATGAGAGTTTGTAGGGTACCTTAACCTCTAGACTTCCTGCAATAGAAAAATGCATTTCGCATACATGTCAATTTGCAGAGCCAGCGACTGCAGTGCAGTCGCACACTGTTCGTAGCAGGGCGTCTGAGTTGACTAGACAACAGGCCACATGCTATGCGCTCAGTCTGCCACTGCCGTCAATGCTGACACGCAATGTTGAGGCTGGGTTTGAACTTAATCAATCTAACCAACTGTCAAACCAATCAATGTCCCAACTCCAAATCATCCGCTGTGTTGCTACACCATGAGGGCATGAAATATGTAGTACAGCTGGTTATCATCTAATGCAGCCATAGCTAATACTGGCAGTCATTATAACACCTGCCACTGCATTTTCAAGTACACCATGAGGGCATAAAATATGTAGTACAGCTGGAAATCATCTTATGTAGCCAAAGCTAATACTGGCAGTCATTATAACACCTGCCACTTCATTTGCATGTTGTTGAACGACACGAAATGCAAGTGCGTTCTAGACATCTTGCAATATTTCCAGAACGCACTCGCATTCTGTGTTTTTCAACAATAACGCATATCCCGAGAGGGGGAGGGGTATTGAATCCCACTGGACGCAAGTCTGGGGCAGAATCTTGGCAAGTACTAAGTCACCTCCATTTGTAAGACATGTGTGTTGGTATGACTACTGCTTTGGTGGCCATCAGCTGCCACCGTATGAAAAGGCGGATGGGAAGGAACATAGTGGTGATTCTGTGTGGGTGGGTGGTGTTAGAGTGTGGGTTTGTGTGTGTGTGTGTGTGTGGGGGGGGGGGGGGGGGTATGACTACTTCATTGTTGGATCAGTCTAATATCTGTCCTCCTCCCATCTGTCAACTGCAGGTTTCCACCTTCTCTTCAAACATGTTTTTCCTTTGGCCCAATGGCTGGTTCTACGCAAAGTATGGCATCTCATACTTAAAGGGAGTCCTTATAAGTGGCTTTCCTCCCCCGGCCTCCCCCTGGCATCCCAAACTTAAAGGGAGCCCTTATAAGTGGCTTTCCTCAGCCGGCTACCCCAGGTACAGTGGCACCTCCTGCTCCTCCCCCAGGGGTTCCAGAGGAACCTCCGCCGTGGCCATTGCCACCAAGCCCTCCTCCCCCACCACCTCCTCCCCCCCCCCTTCTCCCCCTCATCCCCCCCCCTTTCCCCCACCTCTTCCTCCCCCTCCTAGCCCGCCCGCACCCCCTCCAATGCCATCTCCACCAGCTCGTCCCCCATTTCCCCCTGGAGTTGATTTCCCTGCTCCAATCTCAACCTCCTCCTCCTCCTGCTCCACCCTCACACCCCACCACCCTCACCGCCCCCACCTCCACAACTCCTCCCCAATTCTCCTTTCCCTCCCCCCCTCCTCCCCCTGCCCTCCCCCCCCCCCCTCCACCCACCACCTCCATCCCCCACCCCCCTCCTCCCCCCTCCCCCTCCCCACCACCACTCCCTCCCCCCCCCCCCCTCCATCCAATCCCCCTTCCCCTCCCCCCCCCCCTCCTACCCCTCCTTCTCCCCCTCCTCCTACCCCTCCTTCTCCCCCTCCCCCTCCCCCTCCTCCTGCTCCTCCATCCACACCCCTGCCACCCCCTCCACCACCCCATCCATCCCCTCCACCGACCCCCTCGCCTCCACCATCTCCATCTCCTCCTTCTCCATCTCCTCCTTCTCCATCTCCACCATCTCCTCCTTCTCCATCTCCTCCATCTCCTCCATCACCTCCTCCTTCTCCATCTCCTCCATCTCCCCCTTCTACATCTCCTCCTTCTCCATCTCCTCCATCTCCACCATCTCCTCCTCCTTCTCCTTCTCCTCCATCTCCTCCATCTCCTCCTCCATCTCCTCCATCACCTCCATCTCCTCCATCTCCTCCTCCATCTCCTCCATCACCTCCATCTTCTCCATCTGCTTCTCCTTCTCCATCTCCTCCATCCCCTCCATCGCCTCCATCTCCTCCTCCTTCTCCATCTCCTCCTTCTCCATCTCCTCCTTCTTCTCCCATCTCATCCTTCCCATCCTCCCCGCCCCCCATCTCCATCTCCTCCTTCTCCATCTTCTCCTTCTCCATCTCCTCCATCTCCATCTCCTCCCCCTTCTCCATCTCCTCCTTCTCCATCTCCTCCTTCTCCATCTCCTCCTTCTCCATCTCCCTCCTTCTCCATCTCCTCCTTCTCCATCTCCTCCTTCTCCATCTCCCCCTTCTCCATCTCCCCCTTCTCTCCATCTCCTCCATCTCCTCCTTCTCCATCTCCTCCATCTCCTCCTTCTTCTCCATCTTCCTCCGTCTCCATCCACCCCTCCTTCTCCATCTCCCCCTCCTCCATCTCCTCCTTCTCCATCTCCCCCTTCTCCATCTCCCCCTTCTCCATCTCCTCCTTCTCCATCTCCTCCTTCTCCATCTCCTCCTTCTCCATCTCCTCCTTCTCCATCTCCTCCTTCTCCATCTCCTCCATCTCCATCTCCTCCTTCTCCACCTCCTCCTTCACCTCCTCCACCAACCCCCCCGCCAGTTGACGCAGGTAAATGGTTATGTACTGGGAACGCTTTTTTATTTTATATTATTTATCATTATTATTATTATTGTTACTATTATTATTATTATTATTGTTGTTGTTGTTGTTGTTGTTGTTGTTGTTGTTGTTGTTATTATTATTATTGTTATTGTTATTATAATGATTGATTGGTTGGTTGGTTGGTTGGTTGATTGATTGATTGATCGATCGATCAATATTGATTGATTGATTGATATAGTAGCAAAATGTCACGTGGAAACAAACCAAGTGCGACACGAAGCATCAATGGGGCTTGCCCAGGCCTGCCTTGCTGGGACAAGCAGCGTGGCGCCAAAATGCCATGGGGAATGCCCAGCTGTTCACCCTAACAATTCCCCGAAATCCACGTAGATGAAAATTCACCGCCAGGAAGATCCCTGAACCCCAATCCGGGGAGGCCAAAACAACCTCTGTGGAAACCATTTTCCCCCCCCCCTCTATATGTAGCGATCGCTAGTTTCGACCCCGTTTCAGCGAAATTATCGCTATAAAAAAAGTTTTTTTTTTTTTTTGCCTAAATGGCCCCAAAAAGCTACAAATAGCTACAGAAAGCATCAAAATACTGTCCCTGGAGGAGCCCTGAAACCGTAAAGCTAGAAGAAACCCACTTTCAGGTTTGAAAAAAACAACCTCTGTGGAAAAACACCCTAAGTCCAAAATATGCCCTAAGTTGAATCGCTATTGTGATTCAAGGTCCTACATCCAGTGTTTGTTTTGTGCGACCGGTCACCAAATCTGCGACCCAGGTGCAACCACCGTGTGACCCTCAGGTGTGCATGTTTAGGACAAAATGGGCCCTTGGTCGCTACCAAAATGGTCTCAAGATTTCTGAAAAAAAAGACACTGGCTACATCAGGGAATTTTCTTTCCACTGCATATAGCGATCGCTATTTTTGACCCCGTTCTAGCAAAATTGTTGTTTTAAAAAAGTTTTTTTAAAAACAAGTACTTGTTTTGTTGCCCTAAATGCCTCCAAAAAGCTACGTAAAGCTATAATTAGCTAGAAGAAGCTACATAAAGCACTAAAAAGCTGTCCCTGGAGGAGGCCTACAATCATTCAGCCAGAAAAAAACCACTTTCAGGTTTGAAAAAAACAACAGTTGTAAGAGGGTACGTTATCCCACCGAATACACAATGATCTAACTTTAGATTATGATGCTTCAGCCAAAACCCTGGCCATTTATAGCTTTTTATATATTGTTGTAGCTTTTTAGGGCAATTTAGGGGAAAAAACACGAATAATCTGTTTTTTCTTTTTTTCTTTTGTAAAGCGATAAATTTGCTAAAACGAGGTCAAAATAGCAAAACTAGAGGGGGGGAAAGCCCTACACCATCATACCCATCCGATTTGTTTGGGACCAGATCTTATATAGTGAACTCCTAACAAGGAGGTGACACACATGAGCGCGCCCCCTGGACATGCATGAGCACAATAAGGCAACACGCATGATAACATGGAGGTTTCTATATAGTGCACCTCCTAACAAGGAGGTGACACACATGGGTGCGCCCCCTGGACATGCATGAGCACAATGAAGCAACACGCATGATAACATGGAGGTGTCTATATAGTGCACCTCCTAACAAGGAGGTGCCTAAACAGTGCACCTCCTTTATGGTGCCTTACATAGTTAATAGCACCTCCGGATAGCCATCCTTATCTGGAATATTTGAGGCCAACATCGAGGTGCCGAACCCGGTCGTCGATATGGACTCTAGGACCGGACTAGCCTGTTATCCCATATGTACCTTTAAGCTGCTTAAAACTTGCGGGTACCGCCCAGAGACAGGGGTAGTCCTATTGCTAGTGGGCCCTTGGGCAAGTCCCTTTAGCCCAATTGTATATTGCATGGACAGGTCACTTACCGTATGTGCACGAGTGACATGGAAATTTATATATTGGGAATAGGCCCCAAAATGTGCTTCACATTAAATTTGGCAGAATGGTTGGGGAAAACTGCGGCAGGCTCTGTCCCACGTTTGTGTAAAAACTGTCCCAAATTAGGTAACCCCATAGCAGGTTAATCAAAAGAATTAATTAATAATGAATTATAATTAAATATTAATTAATTATCTCGAGATATACATTTAATATAATTTAATTAAATATTAATTTTTAATTAATTTTTAATTTGTAATTAAAATAATTAATTAATAATTAATTGAATTAGGTAACCCCACAGAAAACAAATTATTCACTTGATCTTGTTCTCAAACTCTGAGAAACCTAAGCTACCCCCCCCCCCCCCCCCCCCCCTTCCCTTGGACTGGACTGGAGTTCCCAGGGCTAAACCATCTGTACCGGTGCCAACTTAATTAGGTGCTTTTACCTGAGATACCTGTTGCAGGCGATGGCAGGTGATATGGGTTGGAAATTGCTCATGTTGCAGTTCAACAGTTGGCTGGCGACCAATGCTTAGTTCGACGCGAACCCTTTAGGGCTAAGTGGCACCTCCGGTGTAACATGTGTGACTCAGTGTAACATGTGTGACCTCTGGGGTCTCTCCTACATTGCATTGCATTGCATTGCATTGCATTGCATTGCATTGCATCGCATTGCATTGCCGGACCTTCCTTCCGACTTTCCTTCCCACCTGCCTCCCTACCTTGCTTCCCATCTTCTTCCTCACCTTCCTTCTGACCTTCCTTCCTTCTGACCTTCCTTCCTTCTGACCTTCCTTCTGACCCACCTTCCTTCACACCTTCCTTTCCCCTCCCTTTCTCGTCCGTGTACCCCTGCCCACACGTGTTACTTTTCACCTTGATTGCCTGGATGCGTCCAATTGGCCGGTGACCATGGTCAGGGTATTTTTTTTATAGCTTTTATAGCCTTTTATAGCTTGTTAAGGCCGTTCAGGGCAGACAAACAAAGACTTTTTTTAACTTTTTGATACCAATATTTTCGCCAAAACGGGGTCAAAACTAGCGACTGCTATACATAGCGGTAGAAAAAAGCCCTGACCATGGTGTGCATTCCGTCACTTACTCAGGTGCATCCAGCAATAGGGACGCCTTATCGCCAACAAACGTGAAACGCCAAATGCACCTGTCCCCTTCTGCTTCCTGGAGTACTCTACTGGAAGCTGGTGCCCAAGAGTGGGCTGACAAGCTAGCCTCACAATGCTCATTTGAGCATGGAAGCTTTGGGGAAAGCTTGTATTTTAGCTCTGCCTCTGATTCCTGGTCACAAGTGGTGGAAAGTTGGTACAGCGAGGTTGCTTTTTACAGGTATGAGACCATTAGAGAAAGAGCAAATGATTAGGGATCGGCAACTAATATTATTGGGGGGAAAGCTAATATTATATAATATTATATAATATTAAACTAATATTAGTTCAATATTAGTCAGATTTGGTTGTCCAAATCATTGTTTTGAAAAAAGTACCCAATATGTTGTAAAATAACAAAGCCTTTAATTGAGCCGGATTTTGTTGGGAGCCAATCTGGATGCTTACACAAATAAAACGAAGCATTTGTAACGCAGAACCAAAAAAGCGGAAAGTTGGTACAGCGAGGTATAAAACCAGTTTGTATGAAACCATCAGAGAAAGAGCATGTGATAGACCAAAGGGCAAGAGCATTACATTACATAATATTATATTACATTATAATATATTCTATTGTATTATATTGTATTGTATTATATTATATTATATTATATTCTAATATATTATATTACATTATATTATATTATATTATATTATATTATATTATATTATATTATATTATGTTATATTACATAGCATTATATTACATTATATTATATTACGTTAGATAACATTACATTTCATTTCATTTCATGTTAAGGTCTACTTGATTCACGAGGGTGTAAGGGACTCTGTGACCCACAATGCAAAAAAACCATTACATCAGGGGTGTGTAGCATAAGCTAAGGCCATGTATGTTACAACCAAATCATTCGTTACCCACAGTTCGCTATTATCCATTACCTCGGTGCAATTTTTCCATCACACTTTCAGACGTTTTCATCAAATATTCCTTTTTCATGATCCCTTGCCTTCCGATTGCATTGTTTTGAAATTTGAAATTTGCCGTCCTACAGTTTGTTTTGGAAATTGAATTTTGAAATTTGACGTCCTAGAGCTTTGTTTTGAAATTTGAAATTTGCTGTCCTAGAGCATTGTTTTGAAAATTGAAATTTGAAATTTGAAGTTTGCCGTCCTAGTGCATTGTTTTGAAAATCCATAAATACGTTTGGTCAAAGTATCTCCCACCGTCCTTAAGTGCGCATACTCTTTTGTGGGAGTGGCAACGCCATTCTAACTGAATCCTCGGTGCCGTTGGTTTGTGTAGGCAGACCCACCTCCTGGGGTGAAATACCTTTCACAACTAAAAAAAAAAGGTATAAAAGCAGAGATTATCTTGCATTGCCAAGCAGTACCTCATGTGACATGGCAAAACAGCTGTTTTTTCTTAGCAGAAAATTGCCCCCCCACCCCACCTCAAAAAGTAATATAGGTTCTGGAGCCAATTGCCCAGAATCCAGAAATAGGAAAATTGCAGAATTCCGTAGTCCCTAGGAATTCAAGTTAAAAATTTAAAAAAACGAAATTCGAAAATGGTGCCGTCTACCGGTCAGTGAGCTTCAATCCTTGCACTTAATCTGATGAGAAATTTGATAAGCCTAAACTGCATATAAACAGGCGGTCAGTTAACCTTTCTAGACGTTTTTGTTCACTGCCCAAACCTGATTAACATTTTTCAATTTGCACGCATGGGTGAGGTGTGGTATGTTTCTAATCTACAAACCGTGTATGTATGTTACAGTCCAGGGGTAGGCCAAACCATGCCATTATCTTGGAATTGGAAGGCAGCGAATAGCTAAATTGCTGGCTGGAGCTATGTAATCAAGTTCAAATAGAAATTCAGTTCAAAGATGGTCGAAGGACCAAGCAATGTAATAAAATCAAAATAATCACGCCTGTCCTATTATATTCTTTCTACTCTGATCGAGACCAATATTTAAACTGTCTTATATGTTTAGTGTGCTCCCTGTTTGGGGGGCGGGGGGGGGGGGCGGGGGGGGGTCCTGTTTGGGGGGCTGGGGGGTGGGGCGGTGGGGGGGGGGGGTCCCTGTTTGGGGGGACGGGGGTGGGGGGCGGGGGGGGGTCCCTGTTTGGGGGACGGGGGTGGGGCGGGGGGGGTCCCTGTTGGGGGGGCGGGGGGTGGGGGCGGGGGGGGGTACCTGTTTGGGGGGCGGGGGGTGGGGGCGGGAGTGGGGGTTCACCTGTTTGGGGGGCGGGGGTGGGGGAGGGGGGTCCCTGTTTGGGGGTGGGGGTGGGGGGCGGGGGGGTCTGTTTGGGTGGGCGGGTGTGGGGGCGGGGGGGGTCCCTGTTTTGGGGGCTGGGGTTGGTGACGGGGGGGTCCCACTGTTGGGGGGCGGTGTGGGGGCGGAGGGGGTCCCTTTTTGGGTTGCTGGGGTGGGGGGGCGGGGGGGGGGTCCCCTGTTTGGGGGGCGGGGGGGTTACAGTCCCAGGGAGTGACTAACTGCCACTGGCCATGCAAAGCCAGGTCAGCCAATAGCCATGCCAGGTCAGCTTCAGGCCAAATCCAGCCCACAAGGTCGAATCCCGAAACTGTGTTTTTTATCGCAGGACTGATTTCCAAAATAGTAGGGTGCCCCGGAGGGTCCCCTGGTGGTCGGCCCTGGGGTTCGTGTTATGTGTGTGAATTATATGTGGACTGGTGTGCCAGGGATTTTTTTCCGCTACATATAGCGATCGCTAATTTTGACCCCGTTTTAGCGAAAGTATCACCATAATAAAGTAAACAAAAAACTTTTTTTTTTTTAGTTGTGAAAGGACTTTCACCCCAGGAGGTGGGTCTTCCGACACAAACCAGCGACACGGAGGATTCAGTTTGAATGGTGTATAACCTAAAAAGGCCATAAAAAGCTACAAAAAGCTATAAAAAGCTCCAGCTGTCCCTGGAGGAGGACTAAAAACATGAAGCTAGAAAAACCCACTTTCAGATTCGAAAAAAAATCACTGTGGCATGCCTTGCTTTTCCGAAGTGTTGTTCGCATGCCTTGCTTTTCCGGGACGTGATGTTTGTATTTAGTAGGATTTTTCTGAGTACTTCGTGAATACTGAGCACGGCAACTCCTAAACTTGGAGTACTGCAATTTCATATTGTGGTCTCGACAACTTTTGGAATTCTTGAAGGACTGAACAAATAATACTGAGTTCGAAACCAAATTGAAAAAACTTAATACTGAGTTTGAACCCAAACTGAAAACTTAATACTGAGTTCAAAACCAAACTGAAAAAAACTTAATACTGAGTTCGAAACCAAACTGAAAAACTTTTTGAGACAACTTTTGGAATTCTTGGTGGACTGAAAAAATAATACTGAGTTTGAAACAATAGGTGCAGGGGATATGAATAGGGAACGGCAACTAATATTTGTGTTTGAAAAACTAATATTGACTCATATTATTATAGTGTTACAATAATATTAGTTTTTCAAATAAATTCAAAATTCTGGTGAGACGGCTCGTCCGACTAATATCATATGATATTATTTATTCACTAATATTTTATAACATAGCCGAACCCTAGATATGAGTATATGATGTGCAAAGCAAAAGCTTGAAAATAAGCGAACCTACAATTACGTCAAAATAAGCGAACCTACAATTACGTCAACACCGGTAATAGAAGCTCCACGCAAGTTGGTAGTCAGAACGTGCGCGAGGAATAGCTGGATAATTTTAAGCGCGGCAACGATGGTTTTTACCGCAACTTGTGAAATATTGCAGTTAATAATGATAACGTCTGGTGGGGCGTGGCATTAAGGGAGCCCTGTCTTGCAGCGGTAGGGAACGGGCTGCTACTTTACCTGGAAAAAGCTACCACGTCGGTTGACAGTGACCGCGAACACCAAAGCGCACCCGTAGGGATGCAAACCCGGCACCTTTGTCGTTCAAGGAGCTCTGCCATTGAGCTATTCGTTGAACAGGGATATTGCAGTAAATAAAAACGCAAAAAAATGAAAAATGAAATTTAAACATCCAAGAATTGTCACAATGACCTCTAAGGACGTGCCCAGTGGGATTAAGGGAACCGGATCGTAAATATGCGCTGCTTGAGCCAACATCGCACCTAGATACCAGTTACCGTGCTGGTCGAAATAAAAACGCAAAGTAGTGCCTGATCACAGAAAGTGTCATTGCTGACTTGCAGCAGGGACGTGCAATCTTGATCCAGGTGTGAAAGTCAATCCAGCCCACAAGGCCGAATCCCGAAACAATGGGTTTTACCGCAACTTGCAAAATATTGCAGTTTCAAAAATCCTGCAAAGCAGTACCTGGTCATAGAAAATGTCATTGCAGACTTGCAGCAGGGACGTGCAATCTTGATCCAGGTGTGAAAGTCAATCCAGCCCACAAGGCCGAATCCCGAAACAATGGGTTTTACCGCAACTTGCAAAATATCGCAGTTTCAAAAACTCTGCAAAGCAGTACCTGGTCATAGAAAATGTCATTGCAGACTTGCAGCAGGGACGTGCAATCTTGATCCAGGTGTGAAAGTCAATCCAGCCCACAAGGCCGAATCCCAAAACAATGGGTTTTACCGCAACTTGCAAAATATCGCAGTTACAAAAACTCTGCTAAGCAGTATCTGTTCATAGAAAATGTCATTGCAGACTTGCAGCAGGGACGTGCAATCTTGATCCAGGTGTGAAAGTCGATCCAGCCCACAAGGCCGAATCCCAAAACAATGGGTTTTACCTCAACTTGCAAAATATCGCAGTTACAAAAACTCTGCTAAGCAGTACCTGGTCATAGAAAGTGCCATTGCAGACTTGCAGCAGGGATGTGCAATTTCTTATTACAAAAAACACCATGTATGTATAAGGCATTCTGAGGTTTGCTGTGTTTTTATCGTTCAGAAGAAGAGGAGAAAAAAGCGATTTGTTCGCGTTCACATTTTCCTGGTAATTATGTTTGTAAGTGCCGAAGACCACGAGCAGCCTCATTGCTGGCTTGAGCTATGTAACCAAGTTAAAATTTAAATCTGCATGTGCATGATGCGAAATGAGATTAAGCAGGGATAACCTTCAACTGAATATATTATATTGTATAATTAAATGATCACTATAGCACGAACTCAGGGCCCCTGTCGGTAAACCGATTGTTTGGGATTCAGTTCATCAATGCTTTTCTTTTTAAGCCCTTCCTATGGTATAGTTGGGCAAGTCCTTCTAGCCTACTTGGCCTACCCCTGGACTGTAACATTCATGCGACTGAATATACCTTACCTATTTTCCAGATTTACGCCGACACCATGGACGGACAATTCACCCATTTTCCAATGGATTGGACACTTTACCCAGCTTGTCTGGAAGGCTTCAGATCAAGTGGGATGCGGGATGGCAGTGAATGCTGCTTGCAGCAACAATATCCTCTATTATTATGTGTGTCGTTATAGTCCTCCAGGGAACATCGCGGATGATGCAAACTTCTTTGAAAATGTCCTTCCATCTGCTTAGTCACGACCGGCCCCTCCGGTTAGTTCTGGACAACTTCCAAATCAAGAACGTCGAAATCATGAAAAACATGGGGTAAAACCTGTACATATCTGAGAGCTGATATCTGAATGAAGGAATGGCACCTGCTGCCCCCCCAGTCAAGCCCACTCGATAGTGTCAATTCAAACACTGAAATTTGAACTTTTAATTGAAGTCCAGTTGTTAGTAGAATTTGATTTTTGAACATTGAAATTTGAGTACCGTATGCGCCTTAAGTATTGGCAAACGGTTTGGCAAACGACCCTTTGCCAAACTGGATTAGGGATGCAGCTTGAGACCACTCCAGGTGGTTGGCCTTTATTTGCCAAGGTACGGTTACGATGGTACTTTGCAGTACACCGATTGAATTTTTTAACCTCGCCCCAAAGGCAGTACTCGAGGTTGTAGACATCTGAGAAGCGCGCCCTATGGTGCCCCGCAACTCCTCAAAAAGGCGGCCAGCCGTTCTGAAGCTTGCTCCCGAAGCGCTGATGGGTCAGGAGGGGGGGGGGGGGGGGGGCTAGCCTGGGAGGGAGGGCCTTTGGAAGCGCTAAAGGGTCAGGGGGGGGGGGGGGGGGGGGGGGGGCTGGGCCTAGCCTGGGATGGGGGGTCTGGGGCAGCGCTAAAGGGTCAGCTAGGTATAGCTCTGTTTTTGCATCCTGAAACTGCCCAGGATGTGCATCGACAAAGTGAAGCTGCAGCCACGTGGAAGGAAGAAGAGGTACCTTACCTTACCTGCCACCTCTTCCAACCCCTCCTAACACCTCTGGCAGGGGATCCAGAGGTGGCAGGAGGGGAGCAGGGTACTGCAAAGCGCGCGCAAATTAAAATGTACAAAAGCCAGTGTTATCATCCACCAACCACCAACCACCTCTGGCAGGGGATCCAGAGGTGGCAGGAGGGGAGGAAGAGGAACCGTACCTTACCTGCCACCTCTTCAGGGGATCAGGGTACTACAAAGCGCGCACAGCAGCGTGATTTTGCGCACGCTTTTTGAGCCCCACTGCGCGGTTCGCGCAGTTTTTCCAACCCCCTGTGGGCACAGCGCGCAGTTTTTGCGCTTTTTACAAAACAAAGCGCTCACCAATTCGACGTGTGTGCGCTTTAAGCGTTGACCAATTTGACAAAATGCAATACCCTGAAGGGGAGGAAGAGTTGGTGGTAGAGGCGAGCGGTGCAGCCAGCCGCCTGTCAACACAGATTGCAGCATAGATTGCAGCACAGGTGATGCTGAATAATACTAGTTGTTACAAGATTCTATACGCCAGGTATGGCGTCTAACCGTCTGCACATTGCAGTTAACAATTCCCCCGTGCAATAACCACGGAAACCAGGGATTTCTAGAGCACATGTCAGTGCAGATGATGCTGAAGAACCATTGTCTTCCAGCAGCAGTGATGAAGGCGACCAACCCTATGAAGAGTCTGATAGGGCGGAGAGTGGTGATGATGACGCCAACTTGCTGGGGTGCAAGAACTGTCGTTTTCCACCCCGAGGATGTGCTCTGTGCAAGAGGTTGAACACCGCTGATGAGGGGCTGTCTGATGCATGAACTGATGGCGAAGAGGCTGGTGGCAGTGGCTCTGTCTGACTGAGTCCCCTCCTGCCACGGTTGGGCAGGTCTCTTAAGCCTATTTGGCTACCATTGGATAATTAAAATATCCTGACGATGAGGGGTGCATGGACAGACTAGGTAGTATGAGAAGAAAGTTTGAAGTGAACATTGCCTTGCACTATCTGCGTTTCTGTCCTACATTTTCCCTTTTTTTACTGCCAAATACATGGCTAAGCCAATGATATTATTGGTGCTTATGCCCAGAATACCGGTAACTAAATTGAGTCTGGTTTGAATTGAATCAAGTTTGAATTGGAAAAGTAAATACAAGGTAACATGACCTTGAACTTGGTCACATTGCTACAGCCAGCAATTTGGCTGGCTGGAGCCATGTACCGGTCTGGCTAATAAGCCCTAGCAAGGTTGATACTCCTGATTTGAATAGTTACATGGTTTAGGGTTTAGTTACTGTAAAAATGTAACAAAAATGTAAGCAAAAAGACGATTTGCCAACTGCATTTCAGGTCTGAACTTGAGACAGGACGGTTGGGCAAGTCAAGTCAGCCTACCACCCCTCACACCATCAGCCCACCACACCTCGCACCAGCAAAGTTGGAAAGGCTAGGTGAGACAAAAACTTCGAATTTAACCAAAGTGAAAGTTGCTACACTAAGCTTACACCTTGAGCTAAAATCATATAGAGGGTTTTTGTCTCAATCAAAGGGTGCAAGATGACATTAGGCTTATAGTGGAAGTGACACTTTCAGCAGAAAAGGCCACACCTTGTATAAGTCCACATCCCAATGTAAAAATGTAAATAATGTTATTGTCCGTCGAGTTGGACACTGAGTTGGCATAGCACACGCGTGGTCCTGTGGCTCCAGGACCCGGGTTGCCTGCCGACGGGCCATAGGCTAGCTATGGCCCGCACGTGTCTTCGGAACCTTCCTGACGACTTCCTTTTCTATATAGCCGCACGAGTTGCGATGATAAGCTATCTGCTCTTCAGTCCTCACTGTGTAACAACTCTATCGATTGAAAGGTTATCGGCCCGACCGCTACCCGCAGACAGCGCCCCTGCGCCCGTGCCAAGTGGATCTTCAGCCCTGCACCAGGTGACAGTTTTCCCTCAGACTAGCTCGACGGCTTGAGTACTGCTTTTGGCCCTGGATTGTCTACGTATTCACGTGAGAAATCTAACCTGCGCTGCCTCGCCTACTGCCCACACAACTCTCCCGTTGTCTCTACCATCCGTCACAGACGAAACGTAGACGCAGTCCAGGAGTCTGAGTAGATCTTCGACGTGAGTTGCAAACTCATCAGATCACACACAGCGTTGCGCAATCCCACAAGGATTGCTTGTGCCACGGAGTATCAACCCTGCACACCCTCGATGACCCCCCCCCCCCCCCCACACACACACACTTCCTGCTACTATCTCCACCATTACAGACCAACAAGACCCATTTGGTTCCCCCTTTGTTGTCAACACTCCATCACCTCTACCTCCGAACCGCACACCAAGGACTGAAGCCCAACACGCTTCACACCCGGATTACCCACAGGCCGGTTTATTAACCCGGTGTGAAGACCAAGACCCCAAGACCCCAGCGCCGCGACAGACACCATGGCGACCCCAGCCAAGCTCCCTGCACTCATCTTCGACGGCACACCTGTTGTCCCATGGCACAAGTTTGGACCCTTCCTTCTCCATCACCTCAGGTCCCACCCGGGGTGCATCGCCGTTGCCATTGAGGCAGCAAAGGACGTCGTCCCCGCCGGTGAGCCAGCAGATGCCGATGAATACCCGATGGAAGAATCTCATTACCCGAATGTGGACAATGCTAATGAAGGTACTGCGGCTCGTGCTGTTCCCTACCCAATCAACATGGTAAAGAACGCTGTGGCACTCAATGAGATCCTCAAGCATTGCTCTGAACCCATCCAACAGGCCATCATAGCTCACACTAACGTTGCTGCTAAGGCCTACAGGTTCCTCATCAAGACCTCCTACGGAGAAAGAAACTCTGACCTCGAGACAGGGGCAGTGAGATCCATGTATAACCTCAGCATGACAACTACTGAGCCACTACAAACCTACCTCTCTCGCAGTTATGAACTCTATACCTTGCTTCCCCAAGTGAATCGGGTTAGTAACACCTACATCCCTGCATTCCTCAGCATAATTGTTCAAGGACTTACACCTCGTCCAGAATACAATGGATTCAGGTTTTCCTTCCACAACTGTGTATGCCCTGATTTTGCCTCCTTTCAGACCCAGATCATCAGATACCAGGTGTCTAACCAGATCTCTGACTCCAGCATCTCTCCAGAAGAGACTGAGCACATGGCAGCTGCTGTTTTCCAAGGCCGCCCAAGAAAGGACCGTCTCCCATCTACTCAGATGACATGCTGGAACTGCAATGGCTATGGGCACAACTCAATCACTTGCCCTAGCCCCCTCACAGAGCTGAAGTACAGGCCCCCACCGTTCTCATCCACATCTGCACGTCGAGGATCCTCATCACCCCCCAAGGATGCAGCCAAGAGGTCATCCAGCAAGTCCAAGTCTCCTAGGAGAGACAGCAGAGCATCTGCCAGGGACACCAGAGGACGCCGTGACAGACGTGGGCATGCCCATGTTGCAGACGATGACTGTTCCACCTCCCCGTCCACAACGGACAATGAGGATGAGCACAACTTCATGGCCTTAACTTCTGATGACCCACAGCCCCTCCGGTTTGCAGACTCAAGAGGCAAGTCCAAACCCCTGTCTGACCCGCATGCTCCCATGGATGATACTGCTTTCCCTGGATCCACACCTGATCCTGATGCTTGCCATAGTAGGAGAGATGAGTCTATGCCAGCCCTAGTTTCCAGTGATGGCACCTCTGATGATGATGATGATAAGGGTGCTTATGCCCAGTTCCAGACAGCCCTCCTGACAGAGTGGATTTTAGACTGTGCATCCCACTCCCACTGCACCAGTAACCCGTCCATCTTGCATGACATTCAGGATCTCCCCCAGCCTATTAGTCTCCACCTGGCAGACCTTGGAGCATCACCACTGCTCTGTCTCCAGAAAGGAAAAGCCAACATCAGGGGTCACCTTGGATCCATGATCACACTCAACGATGTGCTCCTTGCTCCACCCTTGACTGTGGTCAACATACTCAGTGTGCATGCAGCAAACAAACTCTGCCCCAACCTCCAACTCCATGCATCTAGTGTTGCTGCTACACTCTCCCTCCCCACTGCCAAGGGCTCCAAGACTATTCTCTTATGCCCTAAACAAAATGGACTCTACATCACTAGCACCTCTAAGATCCCTCCCTCTTCCCCATACCCCTGTAACACCCTCCCTTCTGTCATCATGATGGTCACCCAGTAAAACCCCAAGAACATCTGCTACAATGATGATGCTGCTGCCAGTTGCACCATTCCCCATGACACTGCCAGCAGCTCCAGCAGCCTACCAGACCTGGTTCCTGCACATGGTGAGGATGACATGCCTGACCTTGTTCAACCCATCATGCCCTCCATGATCCAGTCAGACAATGGGGGGGAATTCTCACCACACCAACATGACCTGCTGGAAGATGACTTGTATACCACATCATCCCATGACTTCATCCCAGATACTGATTACTCCACAGCCCCTAGCCAGCAGTTGCCCACTGTTCCCCATGATGAGCTGTGTAACCTGACAGAAGCACAAGCCAGAAGAGAGTTGGACCTCCTGCTGGACCAAGCCAGAACCAGCTATGAAAGTCCCTATCCCATTGATGGACAGGGGTCCTGCACCCAACAAGAGCTATCACAAGCCCTTAGATTTGACCAATGGATTCCCTCAGCTACCTCTCTCTCTCCTGATCAGCCCCTAGCCCACTTCAACATGAACACCCACCCAGTCCATTTCCTGAACAACTCTGGCCTCTCCAGGACCAAGTTTGGAACCCTGCTGAACACCCTCAACAATTCCCCTTACTCCCTTAGAGCCTTCAGCATCAGAGCTAGACAGCCTGTCCCTATCCTCATTGCCCAGCTAGCTACCAAGTTCCCTGCCCTTCTAGCTGCTGAAATGTCCAGGTTCCCCAGCAGACAGATGCACAACAGTCACCTCTCAGTCACCTCTCAGTCACCTCTGTGGACCCCTCCTCAAGCATGTCAACAGATTGCAACGCATGGTACACATATACCCTACTGTCTCCACAGCTGCCAGGCCCACCATTCAGTGGGCCATATGCCTCCAAGCAGCTATGGTCCAAGCACATGCACGGGTACTGGTTTCCTGGCCCAAGATGCGTATGCACCCCATCAGCTGTGTGTATCCTGGGGGCAGAGTAATGTGTGTCAATAACCTCAGCATGCACTGGAGCCCTATGGATTTCACATTCATCAACATGCTGGACACCCCAAAAATGTCTAGGAAATCTTTCTCCACCCTCCTGGAGAAACTCCACACCCAGCTGGACCTTGATGGTTACCCAGCATCTGGCACCTAACTTGACCATAGTTGACATTCTTGTTTTAGCCATGAACACTCTAGGATTAATGTGATGCACTGTACGTCACCATGTACTACTGTTTTTTCTTGTTCTTTAGTATCTCCCTCTTAGCTTCTACAGCATGTCTACAATTCTCTAATTTAGGGTAATCCCAAATTATGGGGGGAATCAGTCCTATCTGACAGACATCCTGGCAGCCCCACTGGCAGTTACCTGGCAGCTTCTCCTGTGCCTCAGCCTGACCCCTAAGCTGCCATAACTCTTAAGCATAGTCCATAGCCTTCCATAGTATTAATAGTCCACTCTGAGTTAAAGCTACCTTGCAGATGACTTTGGAAGTATCTCAGCATATCTCTCCATCTGGATTGATTACATGAGCCAGCGGGGGGCGTCTACCTAAAAGAAGTTGCTTACAGCCAGTCAAGTCCTTTATACTCCTAGTTCCTCTCATGCCTTCCCCTGCAGCCTTCCTGGCCCCTAGCAGATATTGACCTAAAGATCCCTGCCTTCAAATGTGCCACACCTCTTTGGACTGTCCCAAATAATTTATTATTTACAGTTCCTCTTGCCAGCCGTTAGCATATCTAATAGCCCTGTCAGCCTTTGTACTCCTGTATTTTCTTTATGCCCCTCAGCTAATTCCAGGGATTCTTGTACCCAAGAATACCTTGAATTGGGGGGGATGTTATTGTCCGTCGAGTCGGACACTGAGTTGGCATAGCGCATGCGTGGTCCTGTGGCTCCAGGACCCGGGTTGCCTGCCGCCGGGCCATAGGCTAGCTATGGCCCGCACGTGTCTTCGGAACCTTCCTGAAGACTTCCTTTTCTATATAGCCGCACGAGTTGCGATGATAAGCTATCTGCTCTTCAGTCCTCACTGTGTAACAACTCTATTGATTGAAAAATAAATGTAAGTAAATGCAAAGTCTGAATCCCATCCAGCAAAACATTTACAATTACGAAAAAGGAAGAGTAGGAACCCTAAGCCAAAGACTTGGTTTAGGGTTAAAGACTTGGTTTTTAAGCCTATGCAGGGATTTGTTGTCATTCAAAAGGAGCAAGATGCCATTTTGGTTCAAGGTTCGGCAGAGAAATAGGTGTGTATAGATGCCATATGCCCCTTTGCCAAGTTAGATTTGCCATCATGTTTGTCTGAGACCCAGTTTTAGGGGGAAATTGCATTTGCCAATATCTAATCTTACCAATACTTCAGGCGCCTACAGATAATCACAAACAAGTGTGAATCAGTAAGTAAACTGATTTCTGACATTTGAATAAGTGTGGGCTAGTTGGCAAACATGGTCACGACTGGAAACAGATTGTTGGAGTTGATAAATTGTTGTAACCCACAGAATTCATCAACAGCATCCAACACACCACGAATCCGGCGTTCGTTATTTTATTTTCTTACTGGGGACGTTCTTTTGGCACGTGGTACCCAACAAAGCAAATTAGGATGTAAGCCGACCCCTGCGAGAATCGAACACGGATCTATTAGATGTGAGGGAGGTCTCTTTAACCAGCTAATTTTAATTTGACCAGCCTTCTCGCCCAAATCACAAAAATCACAAAAAGTATCACAAGGTACACCGTTTCGCTTATCCATCGCCTTGGGGGCCGACCAGCTAGCTGTCAGCGTGAACTACTAGGACACGAGTGCCTTACTGGTATCTGATCAGATACCAATAAGGCCAGTGAAGGCCAGGCTGGACTGCCCTGGACAGCTGTACATGTATACGCACACTACAACGTACCCACAAAAATAGTGAGTGCTTGCTGGTGGAGGGGCTCTACCTACTACATTAGTGGGTGCTTGCTGGTGGAGGGTCTCTACCCACTAAATTAGTGTGTGCTTGCAGTTCGAGGGTCTCTACCCACTAAATTAGTGGGTGCTTGATAGTTGAGGGGCTCTACCCCCTAAATTAGTGGGTCCTTGATAGTTGAGGAGCTCTACCCACTAAATTAGTGTGTGCTTGCAGTTCTAGGGGCTGCACCCACTAAATTAGTGGGTGCTTCCCGGTCAAGGGTCTCTACCCCCTAAATTAGTGGGTCCTTGATAGATGAGGGGCTCTACCCACTACAGGAGTTGGTGCTTGCTGGTGGAGAGGATCTACCCTCTACATTAGTGGGGCCTTGCTGGTAGAGGGGATCTACCCCCGGAATGAGTGGGTGCTTGATGAGTTGATGGTCGAGGATCTCTACCCACTAAATTAGTGGGTGCTTGCAGTTCGAGGGGCTCTACCTACTAAATCAGTGGGTGCTTGCTGGTCGACGTGATGCCCACTAAATAAGTGGACTCCTCGACACTTTACCGACAGAAGGTCGGTTGTCGCAATTCCATTACCCTTAAATTAGTGGGTCCTTTATCGAACAACCTAGTTGATCGGACACCACGTTCCCATTTCCCGCCGAAACCAATGTGCAGCTCGGCTGCCTGGGGAAATTTCCTTCAACCGAAGGGACTTGGCTGGACCGGACGTGCGCACCGATAGTGGATAGTGGGCGATGGGCGGATGGGCGTCGGTCTTTCGAACGGGTGAAGTGTGACGGATAACGATCCTCGCGTTCCCCTTTCGGACACCACGTTTGCCCCATTTGTTACAGTATTAGGGGCTGGAAAATACCCAATCAGAAAGACAATCCAGGGCAGGAACCCTAGCGGCCTAGCGACCTTCACTTGACCTCCCACAACTTTCTCAATTCAATTCCAATGAACAACCTAAGAAAGTGTTATAAGTGTGAACGCCACGTCTCGCTAACTTCCGGCTCCCGCTTCCGTCTTCCGCAGTAACGCGTCGTCGCGTACATCCACAGAACGTCAACCCAAAGTACCGCGACCCGGTCCCAACTGCCAATGCGTACCGCTCCACATCGCTAGATTCTTTCTTCTCTCAAGATCGCGCAAACTTGTGCAAAAGCAGAGCTCGCAAATATCGACTTCAGTCACCAACCACAGAGTCTAGCATTTCAGCAGTACCCAGTACCGCGCAGACCGATCCAGGAAGCAGCAAGCCGGCTTTCTGCCCAGACACATTGCTGCATCTTGCATTATAGCTCAGACAGATATCTACGTAAGCCTTTGTGTTGATCTACCTGGAAATGGCAGCAAACCTCTAACAGAGGAAATGAGGGACACGTGCCGGAGGTGAACCCCGTCCTTCCCCTGCCCTTCTTTACCTATCACCGGACCTCAACCGGAATTCTTGGCCGACAGCATGGGCTCTGCTCGCGTAAGGAAGCCCAATTCCACCACTCACGCTGCCCACGCCAATCGCCCCTGCCCTGAGGGAGGCCAACCACCAGCTTGGTCCTGCACCCCACTGTGTGCTGAAGGTGTATCACCCAGTCCATGGGAGTGTGAGGGCGTGTCCGTAAACGGACCCAATCACCGTTCTAGAGGTACAGGCCGACCACAGCCATCAGCACACAACCATGGCTATGAAAGTACATCAGTACATGAGAGCCCTACCCAGTCTGAAGGTACAGCCTCAGTACAGCGCTCGACACTCAACCATTCTGGCGGTACAGCCACAGTACAGCCTTTGACACACCACCATGCTGGAGGTACAGCAATAGTACAGCGCTCGACACACAACCATGGTGAAGGTACAGACATAGCACAGCGCTCGACACACAACCATGCTGAAGGCACAGCCATAGTACAGCCTTTGACACAAAACCATCATGACGCTCCTTCTACAGCGCAGCCTTTGGCACACACTAACGGCGTTACACAACCTCTTCCCACCACCCAACTCAGCCGACTTCCCCCGAAGAGCGAAGTTGATACTACTGTGTGGGGTCAGTCTGTCCGAAATCAAGGGCATGACACCCACAGCTGTACTTCCGGCATCAGGCGGGGCAGGTGGCACACGTTGTATTGCCTTTTGCTGTCCTGCGTTGTTCTCTCGGTACAAATGAGATGTGGCTTGGCCACTTTGGTTCATTGGAGTGCTGGGCTCCTGCATGGCCCCGAGGCAAGGTCCTTTGCAGCAACAGCGCCAGGTTGGTACATATGTATGGTACACATATACACACACCTGCACACATACACACCTATACACACACACACACACACACACACACACATATACACACACACCTGCACACATACACACACATACACACACATACACACACATACACACACACCTGCACACACACACACACACACACACACACACACACACACACACACACACACACACACACACCACACACACACACACATATACACACATACACACACACATATACACACATATACACACACACAAACACACACACATACACACATGTACACACACACAAACTCACACACACACACATATATACACACTTGTACACACCTATACACACACACACACACACATATACACACACCTATACACACCTACACACACACACACACACACACACACACACACATACACACCTAAACACACACCTGTACACGTACACAGATACACACACACCTATACACACCTATACACACACACACCTACACACATACACACCTATACACACACATACACACACACCTATACACGTACACACCTATACACACCTATACCACACACACACACACACACACACACACACACACACACACACACATACACACCTATACACACACCTGCACACACACACCTATACACGTACACACCTATACACACACATACACGCACACCTATACACACACACACACACACACACACACAAACACACACACACACAAACACACACACACATACAGACACACACACACACGCACACACACACACATACACACACACCAGCTTTCCCCCCCACTCCCATCTCCCCACCAACTCCCCGAACGCCCCCCCCCCCCCCCCATGCTCAGACCCCTCTGGGAGCCACATCTCCCTCCTAGGTGGTATCTCCCATGCCAACTAACAATTTGAGCCCTTTCTGGTCCGTGTTTGTTTCTGTGTTTGTGATTGACCCCCCTACCCCCCACCCCACCCCCCGCCTACCCCACCCCATCCTCACCCTCACCCTCACCCTCACCCTCACCCTCGCCCTCGCCCTCGCCCTCGCCCTCACCCCACACACCCTCACCCTCACCCTCATCCTCATCCTCCCCCTCCCCACCCACCCACCCCACCCACCCTCACCCTCACCCACCAACCAACCCCCACCCTCACCCACCACCGCTCCCATGCTCATACCCCTCTGTAAGCCACATCTTCCTCCTTGGTGGTGTCTCCCATGCCTACCAACAATTCTTCTCTCTCAATTTTAGTCTTTTGTAGTCTGTGTTTGAGATTGCCCCCCCCCCCCCCCCCCCCCCTCCCTCCCCCCTCCCCCCCCCCCCCCCCCCCCTCCCCCTCACTCTCACCCTCCCCCTCACCCTCACCCACCAACCGCACCCATGCCCAGACCCTTCTGGAAGCCACATCTTCCTCCTTGGTGGTGTCTCCCATGCCTACCAACAATTCTTCTCTCTCAATTTTAGTCCTTTCTAGTCTTCGTTTGTTTCTTCTGTGTTTATAATTGACCCCCCCCCCCCCCCCCCCCCCCCCCCCTACCCCCACTTTACCCTCACCCTCACCCTCACCCCCACCCCACCCCACCCCACCCCCCCCTCACCATCACGCACCACTCCCCCCCCCCCCCCCCCCCCCCCCCCCCCCCCATGCTCAGATCCCTCTGGAAGCCACATTCTCCTCCTTGGTGGTGTCTCCCATGCCTACCAACAATGTCTACCTGACTTCTGGTCCCTGGACATGGCCACGGGTCTCTGGTCCCTTGTCCCGGAGGCCCCCCCTCCAGCCCCCCTCCTAGGTCACTCCCTCACTCTTTTCAAGGGGGGCCCTGATTGTGCCGACGCCGGATGTCTTGTCCTCATTGGGGTCCCGAGCTTCTGCAAGGAGGGAGGGGGGCTGCGCCCCCCTTCTACTTCAGGAGAGCAGGAGGGTGTAGCTGATAGCGGCATATGGTGGCTGAGGCTGTCGAAGATTTCGGCAGATGGGAATATGAGTGGGTGAGTTGAGAGTAGGCGACTTCGTGTGGGGTATATACCCCCCCCCCCCCCCCCCCCCCCCCCCCCCCACCCCCACCCACCCACCCACCCACCCACCACACCAACACCACCACACCACCAACACCAACACCAACACCAACACACCAACAACACCAACAAACACCTGGACCACTACACCACCTACAACCACCACCACCAAAACCACCACCACCAACAACACCAACACCAACACCACCAACACCAACACCAACACCACCACCAACACCACCACCAACAACAACAACACCTGTACCACCTACACCACCTACACCACACCGCCATCCCCCCCCCCCCCCCCCCCACACACACCCCACCCACCCACCCACCCACCCACCACCACCATAACATCAGCCCCCGCTCCCCCCCTAACACACACACACACACACACACACACACCACCACCAACTGTAGGGCCTCCTGGGATCGATTAGTCATTCCAAATTTTTCCGGCTTGGGTTTCCACTCCGCCACTGCTGTCTCAGACGGCGACACGTTGGTCGTAGCTGGCGGAATGGATCGGCAGTACGCTGTGTCGAACAAGGTGTTCCAGTTGGAGTACAACTACAATATATCGCATTACACCTGGGCAAGGTAAGGGCTGTAGTGAGCAACCACTTATAAATAGGGGACGGCAGTATGCTGTCATAGTAATGATAATGCCTGGTGGGGTGTGGTATTAAGGGGGCCCTGTCTTAAGGCTGTAGAGAACGGGCTGCTACTTCATCTGGAACCGTGTTTCTACCATGGCGGAGACCGTCAAACTAACTAAAGCTCTCCTGTAGGGATTAAAAAACCAACCCCGCCCTCTGTTTCAACGGCTCTACCCTTGGCCATTCGTTAAGCCGCAATATTATTCATATATACATGTCATCAATGATATCATGTTGATGACGCATCATATGATATCATGTATGACGGCAGGTCTAGCTGCCAAAGTGTTTTTTACCACTCGTAGTGGAAACATCATTGATACAGTGATGAACTGCGGTCTAGCTAGGCCAAAGTTACCACTCGTATGTGATATCATATGACTATCAGCTGGATGACGGGCGGTCTATCTATGCACATTTACCACTCGTTCATGTATCTATATATCATGTGATGACTGGCGGGCGATAGCTAGAGGCCCAATTCCACTCGTATGTGATATCATATGATATCATGTGATGACGGCGGTCTAGCTAGGCCAAAGTTACCACTCGTATGTGATATCATATGATATCATGTGATGACGGCGGTCTAGCTAGGCCAAAGTTACCACTCGTATGTGATATCATATGATATCATGTGATGACGGACGGTCTCAATGCAGCACAAGTTAACCACTCGTATTGATACTCATATGATATCATGTGATGACGGCGGTCTAGCTGGGCCAAAGTTACCACTCGTATGTGGTATCATATGATATCATGTGATGACGGCGGTCTACTGTAAGGCCTAAGTTACCACTCGATTGATATCTATGATATTCATGTGTACGGCGGTCCCTAGCTAGCCAAAGTTACCAACTCGTATGCTGATTCCATACGATATCATGTGATGACGGGCGTCGAGCAGCCAAAGTTACCACTCGTATGCGTATAATCATATATCATCATGTGATGACGGCGGTCTTAGTATGCCCAAAGTTACCACTCGTAATGTGATGACATATGATACATGTGATAAGCAGGTCTACTGCTAGGCAAAGTTACCACTCGTATATGATATCATATGATATCATGTGATGACATCGGTCTAGCTAGGCCAAAGTTACGTACTCACCTACGCTCCATCCTATTCCACTTATGCAGGATGCCTAACCTCCTAGACCCCACCCTCGGCCACTCAGCTACTTACTCAGCTACCTACGCAGCTACTTCCTTAGCTACGTACTCACGTACGGTCCATCCTATTCCACTTATGCAGGCTGCCTAACCTCCTAGACCCCACCCTCGGCCACTCAGCTACTTACTTAGCTACATACTCACCTACGCTCCATCCCATTCCACCTCTGGCTAACCTCATAGACCCCACCCTCGGGCACTCAGCTACTTACTCAGCTACTTACTAAGCTACATACTTAGCCAAGTACTCACCTATGCTCCATCCCATTCCACCTCTGCCTAACCTCATGGACCCCACCCTGGCCACTCAGCCACTTACTCAGCTACCTACTCAGCTACTTACCTAGCTACGCACTTAGGTGAGTACCTACGCTCCATCCTATTCCACTTATGCAGGCTGCCTAACCTCCCAGACCTCGCCCTCGGCCACTCAGCTACTTCCTCAGCTACTTACTCAGCTACTTACTTAGCTAGACGTACTCATCTTCACACTCCCATCCTATTCCACTAATAGCGGCTGCGCTGTCTAATCCTCTTAAAACCTTAACCCTATGGCCACTCAGATACTTACTCAGCTACTTACTCAGCTACTTACTCAGCTACTTACTCAGCTACTTACTTAGCTACGTACTCACGAACGCTTCATCTTATTCCACTTATGCAGGCTGCCTACCCTCCTAGACCCCACCCTCGGCCACTCAGCTATTAACTCCACTCAGGCTACTTACTTAGCTTACATACCACCTACGCTCCAATCCCATTCCCAACCCACCTCTGGCAACCTCAAGACCCCACCCCGGGCACTCATCTACTGTACCTCAGCTACTTACAACTACATACTTAGCCACGTATGTCGCATCTATGCTCCTCCACCTTCCACCTCTCGCCTAACCTCATGGACCCCACCCTGGCCACTCAGCTTAACTTACTAACTACTTACGCTAGCTACGCACTCACCTACGCTCCATCCTATTCCACTCTTTGCCTCAGGCTGCCCCTAACCGCCCAGAGCCACCACCCTCGGCCGACTCACTACTTATTCAAGCTACACTGAACCCGGTTGTACATTCACTGGGGGCGCCTGCTCAGACTGGTGCTCCAATGGAGGCATGCTCTAATTAGCCCTAACCTGCGATGGGATTGTACAACTATATGCGTTGCGGAAGGATTGGCACTACCCGTGGGACTCTCTCGAGTGGATCTTGGCCTGGGTGGTGAGATGTGGTCAGGTAGTTTTGGGTTTGGCATGCCAAGGGAACAGGATGCCATACGCTAGCGGGCCTTTCATACATCGTGGTTGAATGGTAGTACATGGCCCACCTACCAACCACCACCACCACCACCACCACCACCCCACCACCACCACCTTACCACGAACCACTTGTCAAGGTTAAAACAACATTTTCTTCCTCCCCCTTCCACCCTTCTGCCCCGCCGTTCGGTTCACCCTCACCAAACGTTTCAGCACACGCCGTCCTGCAACCCGTAACCCGGATGCCACCGGCGTCCAAAACCAGGGCCAGCATTCCGCGTCGAACCCTTCCCCCCTCCCACACCTGATAAATGACTAACACCGTCGACCCTTTCGGCCAAACGCTCGTGCGAAACGGTGCCCCACCCTCCGAGCAGCCGTCCAACCTTTCCACCCGTCGACCGTCTTCCACACCGTGCCCTTCCATTCCAGCACCCTTCCACCCGTCGACCCGGCGTCCACGCCGCTGTCCACCTGGCCACCCTTCCACCCGTGCCCACCCGTCCAGCCATTCCACCCTGCCACCCCGGCGGCCCTGCGGCCACCCGGGCGGCCAAACGCCGGTTCCACCCACCACAGGGGCCACCCCCCTCCCCGCTGCCCACCCTGCCCAATCCACCCTGCCACGCCTCCAGGTTCCACGCTCTTTCTCCCGTGGGCCGGCATTATCACAGTTACTCCGCCTTTACCACTTCAGATAATTAAACTTGGAATTAACCCAACAATTGCCTCGTATGGCCACCCTTCCAATCTAACCCCAGGTTCCGACGCTCTCTTCGGACCACGCGTGACGGCCTGCATATCCACATACTCTGCTCTGCGTTGAACATCGTATACTCGAGGGACTGGCTGAAACTTTCTGAAACAGCCGCCTTAATTCGCCGGTGGCCAGACGTTTCCGAGTGCTTAAATTGCGATTCCCTCCTCTGGTTTCATCTTGGCTGGGCCCGCGCTGCTACATCAAGTGACAGTGCTGGCCACTGTGCGTAATCCATGTGTGTATCGTGTGGTGGTGGTTGGTGTGATGTTGTATAGTGTGTGGTGTGTGTATTGTGTGGTGTGTAGGTGTTGCTGTATGGTTGTGTGGGTGTGTGTAGATGGTGTAGGGTTGTGTGCCAGACGCTTCGGACGTGAAAACCCCCTCAGCTTGCTGGCACTGGCTGCCAGTGCTGGCAAGAGCGATAATAGGTGTGGTGTGTATGTCGGTGTGTGTGTTTAAGTGTGTGTGCGTGTTGTGTTGTGTATGTGTGTGTGTGTGGCTATACGTTCCGACTTGAGAGCCCCTCAGCTTGCTGGCCTGGCTGCTACAGTGCTGGGCAGTGGGGACAATAAGGTGTGTGTGTGTGGTTGTGTAGGTGTGTGTGTGTGTGGCTATACGCTCTGACTTGAGACCCCCTCAGCTCGCTGGCCTGGCTGCTACAGTGCTGGGCAGTGGCGACAAGAAGGTGTGTGTTCGTGTTTGTAGGTGTGTGTAGGTGTGTGTGTAGGTTTGTGTGTCGACGTACAAACCACGTACCTTTCCCAACTCGTCAACCCAACCCAACCCCAGTACTCATTCTTTATGGGAGGCTGGGAGGTGCCCCCCTCCCCCCCCCAACCCCCGCCCTCCCTTCCCCAACTCCCAGCCAAACCACCCCTTACCCCCCCCACCCACCACCAGCCCTCCCCGTCCAATTACCCCCTGGCCCCCCCCCCCCCCCCCCCTCCAACCCAACCCCTGGCTCATGCTAGGGAGGCTGGTAGGGTGGCCTCCTTCCCCTCCCCCCCCCAACAACCCCCTCCCTCCCGTCCCCACCTCCCTTCCCACCCCCCCCTACCCTCGCCACCCCACCAAACCCACCCACCCACCCAACCCACCCAACCCAACCCAACCCAACCCAAACCCAACCAACCCAACTTAACACTCCAACCCTCCTCACCCCACCCCCAGGGCTCTTCATGGGAAGCCTGGGAGGTTCCCTCCTCCCCCCCCCACCCCCGCCCTCCCGTTCCCACTCCCCCCCCCCCCCCCCCCCCCCCCCCCCCACATACACTACCACCACCCCCCCCCACCCAAAACCCCAACCCAACCACCCACAGTGCTCATTCTTCATGGTATGCTGGGCAGTGCCCCGCGGGAGGCGTTCTCCAACCCCGCGCAAACACAACTGAGCTGGACTTTTCCATGGACATATCAGCTGTGATTGATACTGACGTCGGCTGGTTCTGGGTGGGCAACAACAGCAACAGTTCGTGTGCTGTGGGGCGCAACAGCGTAGATGTGGTGAGTGGGTAGGGAAGGTGTGGGTAGGGGGGAAGGTGGGTACGGGAGGTGGGGTGTGTGTGGGCGGGGGGTGGGGGTAGGGAGGTGGGCAACAGTCCGTGTGCTGGGGTGCGAACAGCGAAACGTGATAACGCTGCTGGGAGGTTGGGTGTGGTGCAGGAGGTGTGGGTGTGGGCTAGTGAGTGTGGGGTGTAAGGTGTGGGGTAGGGGATGTCTGGGTGGGCACAACACACAGTCTGTGGTTGCTGTGGGGCGCAACGGTTGGTTTCGGGTGAGTGCGCAGAGGGATGGGTGGTGTAGGGAGGTGTGGGTGTGAGGTGGGGTTGGAGGGAAGGGGAGTTCCTGGGCGGGAGGTGGGCAACAACAGCAACAGTCCGTGTGCTGTGGGGCGGAACGGTGTGGTTCTGGTGAGTGGGTAGGGAAGGGGTGGGGTAGGGAGGGTGTGGGGGTGTGGAGGTTAGGGGTTGGAGGGCAGGTCGAGGTCCTGGGCAGGGGATGGTTGGCAACACGCAACAGTCCCGTGTGCTGTGGGGCGGAACGGTGGTGGAGTCTGGTGGAGTGGGTAGGGAAGGGGTGGGGTAGGGGAGCTTCTGGGCGGGTAACAACAGCAACCGTTTGTGTGCTGTGGGGCGCAACAGCGTGGATCTGCTGGGAATAAACTGTGGATATTTGTAAGGGGTAGTGGAAGTGGTGGATTGTTGGGGTGGGCGGTTGTGGGTGGGGTGGGGGTGGAGGGTTGGGGGTTGGTGGGTCAACAGAGCAGCAAGTCCCGTGTGCTGTGGGGCGCAACTGTTGTGGATCTGTGTGAGACTCATGGGGTGGGGTGGGGGTGGGATGGGGTGGGGGTGGGCTGTGGGAGGTTGGGGGTGGGGGGCAGGGGAGGTGTGGGGGGTGGGGTGGGGGAGGTGGGGGGTGTAAGGTGTGGGTGGGGACCCTTCCGGGTGGAAACCGCCGCAAACAGTAAATTTTTCTGTTTTCCACTCCTGTCCCACCTAACGGTTGGGCAAGTCCCTTCGGCCTATTAGGCCTACCCCTGGACTGTAACAGCATGCATACATAACTGATGTTTTCATTTTCAGCCACTCCTGTCCCTCCTATCACGGTTGGGCAAGTCCCTTCAGCCTATTTGGCCTACCCCTGGACTGTAACAGCATGCATACATAACTGATGTTTTCATTTTCAGCAGCCACTCCTGGTCCTCTCTATCACGGGTGCGGCACAAGGTCCCTTCGGCCTATTTGGCCTCCCTGGACTGTACAGCATGCATACCTAACTGATGTTTTTTCAGTTTTCAGCACACTCTGTCCCCTCCTATCACGGTTCGGGGTAAGTCCCTTCGCCTATTTGCCTACCACCCTGGACTTGTACAGCATCATACCGAACGGAGATTTTTCATTTCAGCCACTCCTGTCCCTCCATCTCACCCGGTTGGGGCAGTCCCTTCAGCCTATTTGGCCTACCCCTGGACTGTAACAGCATGCATACATAACTGATGTTTTCATTTTCAGCCACTCCTGTCCCTCCTATCACGGTTGGGCAAGTCCCTTCGGCCTATTTGGCCTACCCCTGGACTGTAACAGCATGCATACATAACTGATGTTTTCATTTTCAGCCACTCCTGTCCCTCCTATCACGGTTCCGGCAAGTCCCTTTCGGCCTTTTGGCCTAACCTGGACTGTAACAGCATGCATAATAAAGGGGTTTTCAGTGTTCAGCAAAGGCCTGTCCCCGCCTATCACGGTGGGCTAAGTCCATTCAGCCCTATTTTGGCCGACCCCTGGACTGTAACTCCTACTACATGCCCTGTACGCAGGGTGGTGGATGTAGCAAGCATCGCATGGGAGGCCATCAACCGAAGTGGTGCTGAGATTCTGCTGCACACCACCTACCCACCCTCTCCCCCACCCAACCAATCCCCCTTTCCCAGGTCCCTGCCAGCCCTCCAGATTTCTCATCGCCAGCCAGGGCAGCACAGAGCTCATAGGCTTCAACCTCACCACCATCACTACTCAATACCACTACCACCACTACTTGCATGCAGGGGTGGAGTGTAGCATCACATGGGAGGCCATCTAACAGAAGTGGTGCTGAGATTCTGCTAGTAGAGGGGGCGGATGATAATGGTGGGCTGAACGGCGTCTTGACACTCGGGGGCGTTTATGATGGTGGGCCTGGTGAGTGAGAATGAGCCCCCCCACCCCCACCCCCACCCCCACCACCCCCACCACACACACACACGCAGCCACACACACACACACACACACACACACCCCGCTCACCACCACCACACACACACGCACCCCACCCACCCATCATATCTTCAGCACCATACCACACCACCACCGCGCCCATCACCTCTAGACAGACTCACTCGGTTTGACACCCAGCGTTGCCCTCGGCGTGTATGAAGGCGGGAAACTGGGTGAGATTGAGGCCCCCCCCCCCCCCTCCCCAGCACGCTCCCCCCTCCCCCGTCGTCACACTGTCAAGCACCCCCCCCCCCGCCCCCCCTCCTTCCTTCCCCGCGCCCCCCCCCCCCCCCCCCACCCCACCCAACCGCTCTTACCCACAACTCTTCCAACACATCTACCACACTAGCTTTTCCTCATCTCTCCTCCACACACCCCACCCACCACCCGTACCTACAGAAAACTACAACCACAGAGCACCACCACCACCCGTGAAAAACCAGCAAAGAAACAAAAACATCCCCTAAAAAATTACAAAAAAATAAACCGTATGACCCAAAAAGAAGTGAGGCGTGCAGATGAAACGGATGGTCAAAAGCGTGAGCGAATGGTATGATCTGGACTGCGTACAGTAGGGTATGGCGGGAAAAGATTGTTCTCGCCCTGTTGGTGAACAATGTGCCTGTGGTTGTCGTTGGTGTGTGCACGTTTTAGATTGGCTCCGTCACAAATGTGAAGGTGGTGGAAGACCCCCCCCCAGCATTAGCTGATCTTAAAAAAACACCTTCATCCTTCCACCCACACACACATCGCACTACTCTTTTACACAGCTACATGCTCACACTGGCACATTGCCCTATGCGCCCCACACACTCCCCACTTACATAGTCCAAATCCACCTCTAGCACCAGACAACTGCGTCTCGGTCCAGGTTGTGGGCTTCGGGTGTGCAGCGCTGACGCGTGACGCGGATTGTCCTGTGTGTGTGTGCTGTACTCTCCGTACCAAAGCCACTGCACACCCACCTGCCCTCATCACCCCCCCATCTACCACTACCATACACAACTTATCACCGGCCCCCACCCCACCCCACACACAACATTCGATCTTGCTTTTGCTCCACACCCGAGGCCCAACATGCCAGCAGTCCCACACTCCCAGTCCTCTTCATTCCACCTCCCCGGAACGGCTTGGCTCGACACTAGGAGGCGTGTAATGAAGGCCTGGGCGGGTGAGTATTTAGTCACTACACTCACTAATCCACCCCCACCACCTGCCCTCTAGCACCCACCCTCCTAGAGCGGCATGTTGACACCCCACCCATTCACACCCCCCCACCCACCGCTTCCTGCCCCCCCACACACACTCACACACGACCCCCGATCTGCGTCCCACCCAGCAGCACCAGCAGTGTGGTGGCCGACCTCAGTGCACCGGTGGGCCACGCGCACGCTCTCCGCTGTACACCCTCACCACCACACAAGCCTCGCACTCTCTCGGCTCAGATCTCCTAGAATCTGTTTGTCGTCCGGTTACATGAACGACCGCTGGAAAAGTCATATGCACACACACCAAATATCACTCAATAAAAAGTGCACAAGGGTCAACCACCCGAAAAAAATGATAGAACACATACCCCACACACCCGTCTCAAAACACATACACTGCAAAAACAAAAAAACACACCACTAAACAGCGCATCTAATCACACAAACCTATCTCCACCCCTCCCCCACCCAACCCATCCCCGTTCCTCAGTCCCTACCAGTCCTCCGCTTTTCTTATCGCTAACAACCAGGGCAGCAACATCTCAGAGTGCACTCTCAACCTTCCCATTCAACCACTCATCAGTAATCCATACTCCCATTACCATTTATCTCCCCCCCTCCACCCCCCTACACATGCACATCCCTCTCTCCCACCTTCCCACCCTCTCCCCCTACCAACCCATTCCCCTTTCTCAGGTCCCTACCAGCCCTCCAGCTTTCTCATCGCCAGCCAGGGCAGCACAGATCCCATAGGCTTCAACCTGACCACCATCAGTAACCAATACCACTACCACGACATGTGGTGGATTTCGTCCGATGCGATCTACTCCCTAGCCGGCTTGAGAGATGGCGGTCTTAGCAGGGTGCTGGCCGAGGAGGGGGAGGAGGAGGCTCAGTATGTGGTGCAGGATGGAGCTGGTGCCACTAAGGACGAGAGCCAGGCATATCAGGTAAGGGTGACAGGTGTGGGTGGGTCGTGGGTTGGGGGAAATGCTCCCAAGCTGGGTTGCGTGATGGCGGCCTTGGCTGGGTGCTGGTTGAGGAAGGGGAGGGGGAGGAGGCGGCTGAGTATGTGGTGCAGGATGGAGCTGGTGCTACTACGGACGAGAACCAGGCCTATCAGGTATGTGTGAGAGGTGTGGGTGTGGGTGGGTCGTGGGTTGGGGGAAATGCTCCCTAGCTGGCTTGCGTGATGGCGGCCTTGGCTGGGTGCTGGTTGAGGAAGGGGAGGGGGAGGAGGCGGCTGAGTATGTGGTGCAGAATGGAGCTGGTGCCACTGAGGACGAGAGCCAGGCATATCAGGTATGGGTGAGAGGTGTGGGTGTGGGTGGGTCAGGGGTTGGGGGAAATGCTCCCTAGCCGGGTTGCGTGATGAGGGCCTTGACAGGGTGCTGGTTGAGGAAGGGGAGGGGGAGGAGGAGGCTGATTATGTGGTGCAGGATGGAGCTGGTGCCACTAAGGACAAGAGCCAGGCTTATGAGGTAAGGGTGAGAGGTGTGGGTGTGGGTGGGTGTGGGCAGAAATGTCGGTGGTGGTGGGTCGGGGGTTGGGGGAAATGCTCCCTAGCTGGGTTGCGTGGTGGCGGCCTTGACAGGGTGCTGGTCGAGGATGGGGAGGGGGAGGAGGAGGCTGAGTATGTGGTGCAGGATGGAGCTGGTGCCACTAAGGACGAGAGCCAGGCATATCAGGTATGGGTGACAGGTGTGGAGGGGGTGGGTCAGGGTTTGGGGGAAATGCTCCCTAGCCGGGTTGCGTGATGGCGGCCTTGTCAGGGTGCTGGCCCAGGATGGGGAGGGGGAGGAGGAGGCTGAGTATGTGGTGCAGGATGGAGCTGGTGCCACTAAGGACGAAAGCCAGGCATATCAGGTGTGGGTTTGGGTGGGTCGGGGGTCGGGGGAAATGCTCCCTAGCCGGGATGCGTGATGGCGGCCTTGACAGGGTGCTGGCCGAAGATGGGGAGGGGGAGGAGGAGGCTGAGTATGTGGTGCAGGATGGAGCTGGTGCCAGTAAGGACGATTGCCAGGCATATCAGGTGTGGGTGTGGGTGCGTCGGGGGTTGGGGGAAATGCTCCCTAGCCGGGTTGCGTGATGGAAGCCTTGACAGGGTGCTGGCCGAGGATGGGGAGGGGGAGGAGGAGGCTGAGTATGTGGTGCAGGATGGAGCTGGTGCCACTAAGGACGAGCGCCATGCATATCAGGTGTGGGTGTGGGTGGGTCGGGGGTTGGGGGAAATGCTCCCTAGCCGGGTTGTGTGATGGCGGCCTTGACAGGGTGCTGGACGAGGATGGGGATGGGGAGGAGGAGGCTGAGTATGTGGTGCAGGATGGAGCTGGTGCCACTAAGGACGAGCGCCAGGCATATCAGGTGTGGGTGTGGGTGGGTCGGGGGTTGGGGGAAATGCTCCCTAGCCGGGTTGCGTGATGGCGGCCTTGACAGGGTGCTGGACGAGGAAGGGGAGGGGGAGGAGGCGGAGTATGTGGTGCAGGATGGAGCTGATGCCACTAAGGACGAGAGCCAGGCATATCAGGTATGGGTGACAGATATGGAGGGGGTGGGTCGGGGGTTGGGGGAAATGCTCCCTAGCCGGGTTGCGTGATGGCGGCCTTGACAGGGTGCTGGGCGAGGATGGGGAGGGGGAGGAGGAGGAGGCTGAGTATGTGGTGCAGGATGGAGCTTGTGCCACTGAGGATAATAGCCAGGCCTATCAGGTATGGGTGAGGGTGGGTAGGTAGGTGGGTGGGTGGGTGGGGGCAGAAATGTGGGTGGTGGTGGTGCTGGCTGAGGATGGGGAGGAGTTGGAGAAAGAGGAGGAGGAGGGGGATGGAGATGGTGTGAATGAGGACAAAAGCCAGGCTTATCAGGTATGGGTGAGGGTGAGTAGGTAGGTGGGTGGGTGGGTGAAGGCAGACATGTGGGTGGGGGTGGTGCTGGCACAGGATGGGAAGGAGTTGGAGAAAGAGGAGGAGGATGGAGATGGTGTGACTGAGGACAAGAGCCAGGCCTATCAGGTATGTGTGAGAGGTGTGTGTGTGTGTAGGTGGTAGTGGTGGTGGGGGGGGGGGTTGTGGTGGGGGTGAGTATGCACTCTAGCCTGGTTGAGTGATGGTGGTCTTGACTGGGTGCTGGTTGAGGTTGGGGAGGGGGAGGAGGAGGAAGAGTATGGGGTGCAGGATGGAGCCGTTGCCACTTTTACTCTGTCTGCCACCAGAATAAACCTAAATACGCATATCAATATCGTGACATACTCCAACCACACACTAACACCGGTGTCTTTCGCCCAGCGTTTGTCGGATGGCCGTGCTGGCTTTGTATATTTTGACTGTATCTGCCATCAGTATATACATTAACACTCATATGTGATATGTTGATAAACACACCAACACACACCAACACACACCAACACACCAACACACCAACACACACCAACAAACACACCAACACACCAACACACACCAACACACACCAACACACACCAACACACCAACACACACCAACACACCAACACACACCAACACACACCAACACACACCAACACACCAACACACCAACACACCAACCACACCAGACAACACACAACACCTTTTCTTTCGCCTTTCTTTTTTCTATTTCCTTTCTTTGAAGGCCCTCCAAGTGTTTGTTGGCTTTTCTAACTTATAATCTTCACCGATCATGCCCTAACAACGCATCACAACACAAAGACTACGCCATCCGGCATTGAGCTAGCCCGGGGATAGCCAGCCCGGGGTCGGGGGTTTAGGGTCTAGGGTTAAGGGGGGTTAGGGTTAACCGGTTACCCCCAGGCTGGTAAACCCCGGGCTAGCTTCCCCCCTCCACGCCAACCACACACCACCAACAACACCAACAAACACACACCAACAACACACACCAACACACCAACCTGCTATCCTGTTGGGTATTTAAACTCTGTCTGCCACCAGAATAAACCTAAAATTGCATATATATATATATATATTGCCACATACGCCAACCGCAAACCAACAACAACAACAACATACACCAACACACACCAAACGCCAAGCACCAAGCACCAGCACCAGCACCAACTCACGACAACACACCATCACAGGTTTTCTATGCCCAGCGTTTGTAGGATGGCCGTGCTGGCGGTTGTGTTGGTTATTTTGACTTAATCGGCCACCAGATCACCAACCCCACCGCCAGCAACACACCACTCCCAGCATCACTCATATATTGCGGCACACACCAACACAGGTGTCCTATGCCCAGCTTTTGTTGGATGGCCGTGCTGGCTTTGTATATTTTGACTGTATCTGCCATCAGTCTGTGCATAAACACTCATATGTGATATGTTGATATACACCCCAACACAGGTGTCCTATGCCCAGCGTTTGTTGGGTGCCCGTGCTGGAGGGCCCTTCGGTGGGCTACTGGGTGTTTAACTCCATCTGCCACCAGAATAAACCTAAATACGCATATATATTGCAGCATACGCCAACCGCTAACCAACAACAACATAAATTAACACACACCAACACAACAGCACACCAACCACCAACAGCAACACACACCAACACACCATGACAGGTGTCCTATGCCCTGCGTTTTTTGGATGGCCGTGCTGGTGGGCCCTTTCAAGGGCTACTGGGTATTCCAAATCGCACCATTGTTTGGGACAGGAGGCTGGTGGCCATCGCGAATGGCTGGTCCGTGCTGTTCAGCCTCACTGAGACAGCTGGGGTCCTGTCAAGTTCGGTATGGCTGATGAAGGTAGGTGGTGGTGGGTTGGGTTGGGTGGGGTGGTGGTTGTGCCAGTGGTGGTGGTGGTGGTGGTGGCTGGTCGGTGCTGTTGAGCCTCACTGGGAATGCAGGGGTCCTGTCAAGTTCTGTATGGTTGATGAAGGTGGGTGGTGGGGGTGCTTGTGCCAGTGGTGGGGGTGGGGGTGTCGGTGGTGGGTGGGTCTGGTAGGTGGTGGATGGGTGGGTGGGTGGTGGTGTTGATGGCTGGTTGATGCTGTTCACCCTGAAAGAGACAGCAGGGTACCTGACCAGTTCTGTATGGTTGATGAATGTAGGATTCTTTTATTTTTGTTAATTATGATTATACACAACCCTTGCTACCCTCTGAATCGCCTCGCCTTGCCATATACAAGCCCACCACCATCACCCCACCCCAACCATCCCACCACCACCACCATCCGCCAGCCCAACCATCACACCACTCCAACCATCACACACCCCATTCCATTCAACATACCAAACCCAACCATCCCCCCCACCAACCACCATCCGGCATCCCAAACGCATCACCTCCCACCCTCACACACAACCACCCCAACCATTCACACCAACCCAAGACCATCCCACCACCGCTGCAATGAAATACATCTCCGCCAGCCCAACCATCACACTACCCCAACCATCACACCACCCCAACCATCACACCAACCCAACCATCCCACCACCACCACCACCATCCGCCAGCCCAACCATCACACTACCCCAACCATCACACCACCCCAAACCATCACTACCAACCAACCTCTACCACCACCACCACCACCATCCGCCAGCCCAACCATCACACTACCCCCCCACCTCCGCACCCCAACCAGTCACACCAACCCACCTTCCCCCCACCACCACCACATCCATCCGCCCGCCCCAACCATCTCACAATAACCCCCAACCACACAAACACGCGACCCCAACCATCACCCAACCCAACCATCCCACACAACCAACCAACTCATCCGCCCAGCCCACCATCACCCAATCACACCACTCCAACCCTCCACCACTCCACCATCCACCACCCACCATTCAGTTACAACCAACCCAACCATCACACCAACCCAACCATCACACCCCACCCCAACCATCACACCCCAACCACCACAACCAACCCAACCACCCTACCCCAACCCTTCCTCTTCAACCATCCCACCCCAACCATCTCACCCCAATCATCTCACCTACCAAAACCATCCCACCACCCCAACCATCCCACCCCAACTATCCCACCCCAACCATCTCACACCAACCATTTCACCCACCCCAACCATCCACCACAGCCACCAGGTGTCCCCCCCCACAAGCTCCAGGACCCACTGTCACCGTGGTACCCCCCCTCATGGCCCTTTCCCCTAACAAAACCCACCACTTATGTGTTTCGTCCCAAATAACCACCCGCCCCAACCCATCCCACCAATCCCGCCACCCCCCACCACCGCCCCCATCCACCAAGAAATCATATGTGTTATTTGTCCCCCCCCACAAGCTCCCGGGGACCCACTGTTACCGTTACCCTGGTACCAGCCCTCAGTTGCCCTGTCTTTCCCCCAAGGGCGCCACCTTCTTACCCCCCCTGACAGGGTGCTGTACTCCACCGCTGCGCTTGTCCGCGCCGCTGGACCTTGGCCATCGGTCTACAAAAACAAGAATTCGCACTGTTCGTGGGGTGGTTGCTGGAGTGTGCCCAGCGTCAGCGGTCGGCGGGCAGGGGGGGCACTGTCAGCTTCCGCCCCACCTCCAGTGTGTGCCTGTATGACTTGAAACAGCAGAAGTGGTTACAGTCGCCTATGTACTCGCCGTCAGCCGCTCCTCATGGGTGTGGGCTTACCAACCACCACTACCCTACACATCCACATCCAAACACAACACATCCACTCTCACACACTCACAAGGACATTACCAACCGGACACACCGCACTTCACTACAAACACACACCCCTAGTACCGCCCCCCCACACAGAAGGCCACCTACCATACGGCCAGTGTGTGCCTGTATGACTTGAAACAGCAGAAGTGGTTGCAGTCGCCTATGTACTCGCCGTCAGCCGCTCCTCAGGTGGGTGGGCTTACCACCACTACCACACACCACACCAAACACACACACACTCTCACACACTCACACATGACACCACACACTCACACACACACACACACACAAACCCCCCCACACACACCACCACCACGTTCCATATTTTGCCTGATATGCAACAGCAGAAGTGGTTGCAGTCGCCTATGTACTCGCCGTCAGCCGCTCCTCAGGTGGGTGGGCTTTACGTTGGTGGGCTTTGAGAGGGTGCGCTTTGTGTGGGTGGGCTTTGAGGGTACAGGGCAGGGGGTGGGGCGTGGGTGTACGTGCAGCAGCGCAGTGGCGGTGTGAAGGGGGGCACTGTCAGCTTCCGCTCCACCTCCAGTGTGTGCCTGTATGACATGAAACAGCAGAAGTGGTTACAGTCGCCCATGTACGTCGCCGTCAGCCGTTCCTCAGGTGGGTGGGAGCCCATCCACACCCACACCCACACCACCACCACCACCATCCGCACCTACCCCCCCCCCCCCCCCCCACACACACCACAACCACACACACACATACACACACACACACATACACACAAACACACACACGCCACTACACACACACAAAAACACACACAAACACACTCCATGCATGCTACTCCCACTTCTGCACTCACTACCCACGGCTTTTGGCCATCCCCCCCCCCCCCCCCCCCCCCCCCCCACCACCACCACCACCACCCACATTCCCACACTCGCTCCTACCCCGCCCTTTCCACCCTACTCACAACAAACTCCACCACTAACACCACCCTTCCCACCTACCCCCACCCCCCACCCCCACCCCCTCCCGCCAGGCACCTACTGCTTCACTTCTCTCCGCTCCACCTGAGCAACTTACTACACACGGACGCCCCGTCCCCCGACCCACCCACCCCCACACCCACACCCACACTTCCGCACAAACACTAACCACCCCCATCCCAATCAGGCATGCTACTCTCAACACTCCTGCACTTACTACACACAACTCCCGCCATCAACCGAAGCAACAACTGATCCGGCTAGATGGCCTCAATCCCTTATAGCTGTACCCTACCCCCCCCCCCCCCCCCCCCCCCCCCCCCCCCCCAGACAAACACCCACACCCACACTTACACTTCCGCACACACTAACCCACCCCATCCCAACCCCATCCCCCCCGCCAGCAACGCTACGTCCCACTCTTGCACTTACTACACACGACTCCCGTCCGTCACCGACGGCATCATGATCTGCTACGGCGGCCATAAACCCGTGTAGCGATGTACCCCCCACCCCACCCCAAACACACACACACACACACTCCTTCCGCACACACTACCCAACCCATCCCACCCCCACCTTATCCCCTCAGGCACGCTTCTTCTCCCGCTCCTGCACTTACTACACACGACTCCCCGCCCCCGACCCCCCCACCCACCCCCACCCACACACCCACACTTTTCGCCCACACTAACCCACCCCATCCCCACTCCCACCCCCTCCCTCAGGCATGCTACTTCCCACTCCTGCACTTACTACACACCGCCTCCCGCCCCCGACCCCCCCACCCACCCCCACCCACACAACCCACACTTCCGCACACACTAACCCACCCCATCCCCACTCCCACCCCCTCCCCTCAGGCATGCTACTCACTCCACTCCTGCACTTACTACACAACACGACTCCCGTCCGTCACTGACGGCATCATGATCTGCTATGGTGGCCTAAACCCTTACAGCCTGCCCCCCCCCCCCCCCCCCCCCCCCCCCCCAGACACACCCACCCACACCCACCCACCCCTCCCACACCCCCTCATTCCTTCACACACACTACCCCCCCCCCCACCCCCCCCCACCCACCCACCCATCATCCCCGCCAGGCACGCTACTCCCACTCCTGCACTTACTACACACGACTCCCGTCCGTCACTGACGGTATCATGATCTGCTATGGCGGCCTAAACCCTTTCGGCAGCTCTGACGCGCTGGCCCTAGACGACATGTGGCAATTCTCTGTCCCACTGGGGATCACCATGCTGCTAGACACACATATTGGAAAGTGGGAGAGAATTGCCTATGTGCCTTCAGCCACCCCTGGACCGAGGTTAGTGGGGGCAGGGTGGTGGTGGTGGTGGTGGGGGGGGGGGGGGGAGAGTGTGTGACGATGTGTGAGAGTGTGTGTTTGTGTGTGTCCTTCTCCCCTTCCCTCTCTCCCCCTGCTTTCTGCCCCCACCCCCTCTCCCCTCTCTCTTCCCCCCTCTCCCCTCCCCCCTCCCCCCTGCTTTCCATCCACCCACCCACACATGTGGCACTTCTCAGAGAATTGCGTTCGTGCCCACAGCCACCCTTGGACCTAGGTTAGTGTGTGTGTGTGTTTGTGTGTGTGTGTGGTGGTGTGGTGTGTGTGTGTGTGTGTGTGTGTGTGTGTGTGTGGGGGGGGGGGGGGGGGGTAGACACACATGTGGGCAAGTGGGAGAGAATCGCCTATGTGCCCACAGCCACCCCTGGACCTAGGTTAGTGTGTTTGTGTATGTGTGTGTGTGTGTGTGTGTGTGTGTGTGTGTGTGTGTGTGGGGGGGGGGGGACGATGTGTGTGTGAGTGTGTGTGTTTGTGTGTGTGTGTGTGTCCTTCTCCCCTTCCCTCTCTCCCCCCTGATTTCTGCCCCCACCCCCTCTCCCCTCCCTCTTCCCCCCTCCCCCCTCCCCCCTCCCCCCTGCTTTCCATCCACCCACCCACACATGTGGCACTTCTCGGTACCACTGGGGATCACCATGCTGCAAGACACACATATTGGAAAGTGGGAGAGAATTGCCTATGTGCTCACGGCCACCCCCGGTCCTAGGCTAGTGGTGTGTGGGTGGTGGTGGGGGGGTGGGGGGGTATGTGTGTGTGGGGGTGGGTGGGGGGGTGGCCGTGGGCACACACACACACTGATCCCCCCTCACACACACCCTCTCACCCCCACCCTTCGTACATGTATGGAGCCTCAATGTACCAAGTGCCAGGCACGTATCTGGTTGCGCCCCCACAACCCCACTCCACCCCACCCCCCACTCACTCACCCGCCCACCTACCTCCTTTCTCTGATCCACCACCACACACCCCCACCCCCTCACCCCTTCACCCGCTCCTACATGTATGGAGCCTCATGCACGAGTGCCAGGCACGTTATCTGGTTGCCGCCCCCGCCCCCCCCCCCCCCCCCCCCCCCCCCCCCCTCAGCTCCTTCCTCTGCCCCCAACCACACGCCCAACCTCCCCCTCTCACCCCCCCCCTCACCCTCCCACCCGCCTCCTTTCTTCTCTGCACCCCACCCTCTCGCTACCCTCACCCCACACTCCCTCACCCTTCCTACTGGTATGGGGCCTCAATGTACCAAATGCCAGGCACGTATCTGGTTGCCCCCCCCCCCCCCACCACCACCACCATCCCATCCCACCCCCACTCACTCACCCACCCACCTTTACTCATGCCCCCCCCCCCCCCCCCCCCACCCCACAACACACACACACACCCCTCCCCCACACACACACTCTCACCCTCACCCCTCCTACAGGTATGGGGCCTCAATGTACCAAGTGCCAGGCACGTATCTGGTTGCGGTGGTGGGTGGCAGCAGCAGCCCCTCCATGCCTTATCGCACGGGGGACGCTTGGATTTCTGATATCCGCTGCCTAGCCCGAGGAAAGTGAGTCAAGCGTTTGTTTTACTCCTTGTTGGTGCGGGTTGGTGCTTATTTATTTATTTGTGTATTTATTTATGTATGTATTTATTTGTTTATTTATTCATTTAATTATTTATTCATTTTTTTATTAAACGTATCTCATAATGTCTCCCGGTACTTGTTGTAATTTATTTTAGTTTGGCTTGATTGATTTATTATACGTTTAATGCTGCCACACACACGCACACACACACACTCCCCCCTCCCCCCCTTGCAGTGGTGTCGCCTCCAGCATCTCCCACCTCTCCGCTGTCTGGATGCAGCTTACACCATCAGAGCCCCCCCCCCCCCCCACACACACACTCCCCTCTACACCCACACATGCACTCCCCCCTACCACACCACCCCCCTTTAGCCCCCCCCCCCCCCTCGCCTTCCACCTTCCACACCCCTCAGCACATGACACAGCAACTCCCCCCCCACGCCCAACCCAACCGGCCGCACCCCGGCACCCGCCCCCCCCCCCCCCTCACACATCACACACTCCCCCCTCCCGCCCCCTTGCAGGGTGTCGCCTCCAGCAATCTCTCACCTCTAGAAGCCGTCTGGATGCAGCTCATAACCATTGGGGCCCCCTCATCCCAGACCTCCTTAGAACCCCCCCCCCCCCCCCCCCCCCCCCCCCCCCCCCCCAACAACAACAACAAACACACACCACCACCACACACTCACACACTCCTCCTCCCCCCCCTTGCAGTGGTGTCGCCTCCAGCATCTCCCACCTCTCTGCCGTCTGGATGCAGCTCATGCCATCTGGGCCCCTCATCCCAGACCTCCTCACCCCTTCCCCCTTCATCCCCACCTCCGCGCCCTTCGTGGCCACCTTGGGGGCGTTTATCCAGCTGGGCGCAGCCCCCCCGCCCCCCCCAGGGGGGGCCTCGGCCACGCCCACCACGTCCGGCGCACCCGTGCTGCTCACCCTCACCACCAACTCATGCCTGGACTCCGAGAACCTCATCATCAGCTGTAGCATACTAAACTTCAACCTGACACGCGTCCTCGCCGGAACCAACTGCCAGGCTGGCGCGCGGAATGCCAAGCTGACCTACACCATTGGCGGCCCTAGCTGGACCTGGGGCAACGCACCCCCGGACAATATCGCGGCGCTGTATGAAGGCACCGTCTCGTTCGCTCTGAATGATGCAGACGGCGGTACAATCGGTTACGGTAGCTTAGAGACCGGCACATCAACGGAACAGTTCCGCTACTCTTTGGGCCAGATCCGCATCCCTCAAGATGAGGTTGATGGGGTGAAGGTGGGTACTGTTTGCTGCCTCTTGCATGTTGTATATATATATACATGTATGAATAGTATATGGCAAGCATACTTTTTGTATATCTATGTATGTAAGAGAAATATACGGCAATTGTATTTTTTATGAAACATATATAAATACATGTAATACCAAATAAATCTAATGTATGTATATCTATATATATGGAGTAGAATACGGCAAGCAAACTTTGTGTGAATATAACAAATACTTATGCAGCCAAGTGATCGTTACGCTACTCATTGGGCCAGATCCGCATCCCTCAAGACGAGGTGGGTGGGGTGAAGGTGGGTACTGTTTGCTGCCTCCTGCATGTTGTATATATACATGTATACATGTAGGAGTTGTATAAGGCAAATATATTTTGTATATTGTAGTATACATTATATATATATATATATATATATATATATATATATCAGATAAGATAATAGCGAGAGAGAGAGAGAGAGGAGAGAGAGGAGAGAGAGCGAGAGAGCGAAGGAAGAGAGCGAGACAGGAGAGAGAGACAGACAGACACAGACACAGACACAGACACAGACACAGAGAGAGAGAGAGAGAGAGAGAGAGAGAGAGAGAGTAGCAAGCATACTTTTGTGTGACTATAACATATACTTGTGCAGCCACGGGATTGTTCCGCTACTCTTTGGGCCAGATCCACATCCATCAAGATCATCTTATGTATTATTTGCTGCTTCTTGCATGTTGTGTATGTACATGAGTATATATAGGAGTAGTACATGGCAATATATTTTGTATATATATACATATATACATATAAGAGTAGTATACGGCAAGCATACAGCCGGGGGCCCTGAGTGCGTACTAATTAAAACATATATATTATAATTCAATTGTCACCCCACATGGGATGAAAATTTAATTGTTCGATTATTACCGCATTTTTTAATAAAATACATACATGCACACATCCTCAGGTGACTGCCAAGACCTATGGTTTCGACTTGCAGTCTGCCACCCTCAATCAGCCCAAACAAACCCATACCAACCCAAACCGGACCAAACCAAACCAAACCAAGCTAAACCAAACCAAACCAACCCATGCATACATCTTCAGGTGACTGCCAAGACCTATGGTTTCGACTTGCAGTCTGCCACCCTCAACCAACCCAACCCAACCCAACCCAACCCATGCACACATCTTCAGGTGACTGACAAGACCTATGGTTTTGACTTGCATTCAGCCACCCTCAACCATACAAATACATTTGCTGTCCTATATTACTGAAGTACCCTACTGAAAATATCCTACCATGAATACTACAGTTGTAAGTAATACAATACCCTCATACCCTCAATCATACAAATGCAGGTGACTGCCAAGACCTACGGTTTCGACTTGCAATCTGCCGCCCTCAACCAACCCAACCCAACCCAACCCAACCCAACCCATACACACATCTTCAGGTGACTGCCAAGACCTACGGTTTTGACTTGCAATCTGCCACCCTCAATCTTGGGGAGTCCAAGACTACCCCCTACCTGTCCTCGGACTTCCCAACACCTGCAATTATCCAAATGCAAGTCTCCTACATTCCAAGCGGCAGCGGCTTGACGTTTAGAAGGTTAGTGTCTGAGTGTGTATGAATGTATGTATGTGTATGTATGTGTATGCATTCCCAACACCTACAATCATTCAAATGCTAGTCTCCTATATTCCAAGTGGCAGCGGCTTGATGTTTAGAAGGTTAGTGACTGAGTGTGTGCATGTGTATGTAGGTAGGTAGGTGTTTGTGTATGCATGCATGTATGTGTGTATGTGTATGTCTGGTTGTGTGTGTATGTGTGTGTATGTATGTTTGTTTGTATGTATGTATGTATGTATGTATGTATGTATGTATGTATGTACGTATGTATGTATGTACGTATGTATGTATGTATGTTTGTATGTTTGTATGTATGGATGTATGTATGTATGTATGTATGTATGTATGTATGTACTAGTACATTGCCCGTGTGGCCGGAGACCACCCGCCATCCCACCCACCCAGGTCCTGGCTCCTGTTCTGGCCTGGGTTGCATAACGTGCAACGCCCTTGAACGTACACCCTCCCCCCCCCCCCCCCCCTTACTCACATGCACACAGTCAAGATATTTCCCCCTTTGCAAATATCCAACACATGCCCCCTTCCTTTCCCTACTATAAATATACCACCCCCCACCCTCAGCCCCCAGGACCTACATGATCCCTGTTTCCCCCTAAATCTTCCTGCCCCCAATCCCCCACCCCCTTGACACACACTCTGTTTATCCCCCTTGCACCCACCTAACCCCCAGTCATATCCACACCACCCAAATATACACCCCTACCCCCCAGCCCATATCCACACCACCCAAATGCCCCCCCTTCCCCCCTCCCACCCCATCTACACTCTTTCTCTTTCTCTCCCCTCCCCTCACCCCAGTTGTCATTTCCACCCATGGTGGGCCACCCTCGAATCCTCCCCCCCACCCTATCTTTCCCGAACCACCGGCACACATGCGTTATCCCCTTCGCTCCCTCAAACCCTCATCCCTTCCCTCCAGCTGTGGCCTATATCATGCCGAAAGTACAAAGTGATAAGAGCAGGCCTGCGGACCAACCTGCCAATAGCTTGTGGAAGCCGAACCTGAGAAGACCGCGTACGCATCACCAAAAACCCGCGACATGCCTTGCAGCTTCTTCTTTGGCCGTACCTAGGGGGGTCGCAGCTGTTGTTTTTGAAATTTCCGGCCAGTCCTGTATCGCAACAATGCTAAGCAACCGATGTATCAATGCTTGAAACAAATGAAAAGAGATTGGATTGAGGGGTGCAAGGGCCATATCGCTTAGGGTAGGCAATGCCAGTGGAGGTCTCAAGAAATGCAATAGTATCTCGTAATAATTGCCTGCCGATCAGGCCAATGCGATGGCATACGTTGGTGGAGGGATGATAACACATCAATCGCAAAATTGCGCGGGCAGCCCTGCCAGGTTCACGTCTTGTCTGATTATTAGCCTGGCGTTGATTTTCAGGGCTTGGCTGTATGAGCTTTGCGCCTGGCCTGGTGTAAGCTGCGCGCTGCTGTGGGTTGGCAGCATCTGATGAACGACGAGGCTGTTTTCATGGTCCCCTTTCCTCGTCGGTCTGAAGAAGCTCGCTGTGCGCGCTTACTGGCTGAATGCGCTGGCTCTCTTCTGCTCTTTTTCATATGTGCTCGAGTTCGCGTAGAAGCAACGAAGTATTGAAATAGTGAAAGATGGAACTATTTGACAGCACATGATGCGGAACGGAAGAAAGAGACGGAAATGGGCTGGAGTTTAAAAGTTGCTGTTAAGTTAGTGCAAAAAGTTGCTCGAGTTGCTGCGAAGTTGCTCGAGTTGCTGCGAAGTTTCCTGCGAGAATTGATACGCTCTGGAGGGTTAATTCGGTTTGGGGGGAGGGGGGGGGGGGGGGAAATTACGTAATTTTCCTTTCCTTCCCCCCCGTGAACTCCAGAACGACCGAAGTCGCCGGTCATGGCCGGTCAGAAATTCGTTGGTGAAGCATTTCTGTATGTCTACATATATATGTATGTATGTATGTATGTGTGTATGTGTAGGCATATATTTATGCTGTATTTATGTATGTTTCTGTATGTATGTATTTGTGTTGCAGTTCAGGGGTAGCCGAATGGCTGAAGAGGCTTGCCCAACCTTAAATATTCAAGAACATACTCCCTGCACCCTACACCCTTCACATAAACAAACACATTTCCTCCACCTATCTTCAATCCCTGCAGAATCCTGGCAAAGAGCAATGACAGCAATGACAGTAATGACAGTTAGCTGCCAGCATCAGGGCCTCACTTGTATTCCCTTATAGAGTCCTTTTTGGGCGTTGAACTTAGTGCCACCACCAACCTTGGACCTGGTCAAAGTCAAGGAGTGGACGTGCCCAATACCCCTGCTACCACTGCTACCACTGCTGCCTCCCTGCACCCTACACCCTACACCTTACACACTACACCCTACACCCCTACACCCTACACCATAAACAAACACCATTCCTCCACCTTTCTTCAACCCCTACAGGTTCCTGGCAGACAGCAATAACAGCAATGACAGCAATGACAGCAATGACAGCAAGCTGACAGCCTCAGGGCATCACGTAGAGTCCCTCTTAGGCCTTGAACTTAGTGCCATCATCAAACCTGATCAAGGTGAAATTCAAGGTCCAGGTCCAGGTCCAGGTCTAGAACAAGTTCAAGGTCGAGGTCTGGGTCTAGGTCCAGGTCCAGGTCTAGATCAAGGTCAAGGTCAAGGTCTGGGTCTAGATCAAGGTCCAGGTATAGATCAAGGTCAAGGTCGAGGTCGAGGTCTGGGTCTAGATCAAGGTCCAGGTATAGATCAAGGTCCAGGTATAGATCAAGGTCAAGTTCAAGGTCAAGGAGGAGGCGTACCTTATTCTTGGACGTTGGTTCCCTTGGAGGATCACCCCGAATCAAGGCAAGCCAAAATCAAGCCTAGCCAAAATCAAGCCAAGCCAAAATCAAGCCAAGCCACTCGGGCTTTGCTGGCTGACGCGATCGTGGCAGACCAAGCTAAGCTGAGGCTGGACGTGTTGGTGGGGGACCAGGCCCCCCAAACACGATCGTGTGTGCGAAGCACGTCAAGCGGCCTGGACTGCAACATGTTCTACACTGACGGAAAAGGACTTGTCAAAGTGACGGTAAGTCTCTCTCTCTCCCCCCCCCCCCCCCCCCCCCCCCCCCCTCCCCCCTCCATACTCCCACACACACTCCCATACTTCCCCCCTCCCCACTCCCCTCCCCCACTCCCCCTCCCCAATCCACTCCACCCTCCCCCCCCTCCCCCCCCTCCATACTCCACACACCTCCAATCCTCCCCCTCCCCCCCCTATCCCCCCTCCATACTCCCACAACACACTCTCCCATACTCCCCCCCCCTCCCCCCGCCATACTCCCACATCACACTCCCATACTCCCACCCTCCCCCACCCTCCCCCCTCCCTACTCCCACGCGCACAACTCCCAACTCTCCCCGCCTCCCCCCCCCCCCCCTCCACCCCCCCTCCCCCCTCCTACTCTCCCACACACCCTCCCATACTCCCCCTCCCCACCCCCCCCTCCCCCCCTCCCCCCTGCCATACTACCCACACCAACTCCCCCCCTCCCCCCCCATACCCTAATAAACCCCCCCCCCCCCCCATCCCCCCCCTCCCCCCCATCCATACTCCCCACACACTCCCCTCCCCCGCCCCCCATCCCCCCCTCCCCCCTCCATACTCCACCACAACACGCCTAATAATACTCCCCCACCTCCCCCCCTCCGCTCCCCCCTCCATACTCCCACACACACCCTTCCCATACCCCCCCCTTCCCCCTCCATACTCCCACACATCACTCCCCCCCTCCCCCCCTCCATACTACCCACACACACTCCCATACTACCCAACTCCACTAACACACTCCCCATGCAAACCCCCATAAAGTGCCTTGGTCTGCTGCCTCACAATGTTCTATCAACCAAAGATGAAGCTGTCGTTGGTGGTACGGTCTCCCCACTCCATTAACCCCCCACCCACCCCCCACCCCACCCACCCACCCCCCCACACACAAACACACGTGCATACACAAAAACACACACTCCCATGCAAACCACATTAAGCGGCCTGGACTGCAATATGTTCTGCGCAGACAAAAAATGACTTGTCAAAGTGACCGTCCGTCACCACCACTCCCCCACACGCCTACACACACGCGAATACACGCAAAAACACACAATCCCTTGCAAACCACATTAAGCGGCTTGGACTGCAGGAATGGCTTCACAAAAACACACGCACACCTGCTCCTATACTCACACACACGCACACACGCACACGCTTACAAAAACACGCGCACACCTGCTCCCATACTCACACACACACGCACACACGCACACGCTTACAAAAACACACGCACACCTGCTCCCATACTCACACACACACGCACACACGCACACGCTCACAAAAACACACGCACACCTGCTCCCATGCTCACACACACACGCTCACACGCACAGGCTCACAAAAACACACGCACACCAGCTCCCATACACACACACAGGTCTTCCCCATCCCCATCAGCGCAGCAGCCACAGTAAAATACCAACTCAACAACACCTTGCCAGATGGGCGGACAGGGATCCTGGAACATCCCAACCACACACACACACACCACCACCACCCACCCCACTCCCCCCATCTCCCCTTCACCCCACTCACCTACCCCCAGGTCTTCCCCATCCCCATCAGCGTAGCCGCCTCTGTAAAATACCAACTCAATGCCACCTTGTCCGATGGGCAGTCCTCCCCACCTCACCCCAACCACACACACACACACACACCAACCTACACACACACCACTACCACCATTCCCACCCCCACACCACACCACCCACCCACACCCCAGGTCTTCCCCATCCCCAGCAGCTTAGCCGCCTCATTCAAATACCAACTCAACGCCTCCTTGTCAGATGGTCAGTCCCCCCCCCCCCCCCCCCCCCCCCTCCCCCCCACACACACGCCTTCACACAAAACACACAATCCCTTGCAAACCACATCAAGCGGCTTGAACTACAATAACGGCTTCACAAAAACACTTGCACACCTGCTCCCATACTCACACACACGCACACGCTCACACGCACACGCACACGCACACCAGCTCCCATACACACACACAGGTCTTCCCCATCCCCATCAGCGCAGCAGCCTAAGTTAAATACCAACTTAACAACACCTTGCCAGATGGGCGGGCATGGATCTTGGAACATCCCAACCACACACCCACTCCCCCCATCTCCCCTTCACCCCACTCACCCAACCCCAGGTCTTCCCCATCTCCATCAGCGTAGCCCCCTCTGTAAAATACCAACTAAACGCCACCTTGTCAGATGGGCAGTACCCCCCCCCCCCCTCCCTCCACCCCCCACCCATACACACACCCCCACCACCATTCCCATCCCCCCACACCCCCAGGTCTTAACCCTCCCCATCAGCGTAGCCGCCTAAGTCAAGTACCAACTCAACGTTTCCTTGTCAGATAAACGCCCCCCCCCCCCCCCCTCACCCCCACCCCCACGCACCACCACCACCACCACCACCACACACCACCACCACCACACACACACACACACCCAGGTCTTCCCCATCCCCATCAGCGTAGCCGCCTCATTCAATTACCAATTCAACGCCACCTTGTCAGATGGGCGGACAGGTATCCTAGACATTCCCAACCACACACACACACACACACACCACCCCCACCCTCCCCCCACATCCCAGGTCTTCCCCATCCCCATCAGAGCAGCCGCATCAATCAAATACCAACTCAACGCCACCTTGTTAGATGGGAAGCACCCCCACCCACCCCCCACCCCACCCCAACCACCCCAACCACACACACACACACCAACCACAAACCGCACCCACCCCCAGGTCTTTCCCATCCCCATCAGAATAGCCGCCTCAGTCAATTACCAACTCAACGCCACCTTGTCAGATGGGCGGGCAGGGATCCTTGACCTTCCCAACCACACACACACACACACACACAAACACCACCACCACCACCCTTCCACCCCCTACCCTCCAGGTCTTCCCCATTCCCATCAGCGCAGCCGCCTCTGTCAAGTACCAACTCAACGCCACCTTGTCCGATGGACGGTCAGGGACCAAGGAACTTCCCAACCCTCTCCCTAAGCTACCCATCGACTTCACATTGGACGGAGCCTCCCCTCCATCCCCGCCGCCCCCTGCCTATGATGAACGCTACACTCTCGATGTCAGAGTGACCTTTCCGTAAGTAACCCCCCCTATTCCCCCTCCCTCCCTCCCCCCCCCCCTCCCCGCCATCCCCGCCGCCCCCCGCCTATGATGACCACTACACTCTCTATGTCAGAGTGCCCTTTCCGTAAGTGCCGCTTCAATTTATAATGACCTTTCCATCCCCTCACACACACACTCCCTTACCTTCCGCCGCCCCCTGCATATGATAAACGCCACACTCTCTACTTGAGATCGACCTTTCCGTAAGTGCCGCTTCAGTTTGGGGTGCATGATGTGAGGTGCATGGTGCAAGTTGCAGGGTCGAATGCATTAGGAGCCCCCCTCCCTCCCATCCCCCCCACTTCCTCCCTCTCCTCAGCCCCCCCCTTCCTCCCCTTCCTCCCCCCCCAGTGCCGCTTCAGTTAGGGGTGCATGGAGTCAAGTGCATAGAGTAAAGTGTAGGGTTTAAGGGTTAAGGAGCCCACCCCAACGCAAACACACACACGCACCTGCACACACACACACACACACACACACCACACATGCATGCTTGCCCCCCCCCCCCCCCCCCCCCCCCCCCCCCCCCACACACACACACACACGCACACACACACACACACGCACACACACACACACGCACACACCACACACACCACACACACACCACACACACGCACACACTAAATTTTGATGAAATCCACTACCCAGGTCAACCCCCTCGTCTACAGATTTGATCCCAGTGTCCGCCGTCCTCCCCCCCCCCATACACACCCACACCCACACCCACACACAACACACCTGGTAGAGGCACTCCATTAGGCCTTGTCTCACACACCCTCCACTTCCGCCCCCCCAGGTTGAACCCCTTGTCTACAGATTTGGTCCCGGTGCCCGCCGTTCCTCCCCCCCCCTGCACACACACACACACACCACACCTGGTAGAGGCACTCCATTAGGTCTTGTCTCACACACCCTCCACTTCCGCCCCCCCAGGTTGACCCCCTTGTCTACAGATTTGGTCCCGGTGCCCGCCGTTCCTTCCCCCCCCCCCCCCCCCCCCCCCCCTGCACACACACACACACACCACACCTGTTAGAGGCACTCCATTAGGTCTTGTCTCACACACCCTCCACTTCCGCCCCCCCAGGTTGAACCCCTTGTCTACAGGTCTGATCCCAGTGCCCGCCGTTCCGACCACCCGCCGCTTCAGGCTGAAGCTCTGGCTGTACCGCGGCAATACAGTGGACACCTCAGCGCCACTCTGTAACGAGGTTTCGGCCATCAGCTCCAGCCTGGCAGTGGTCAAATGCTCGAAGAAACCCGGACCTGATGGGGGGCAACTACTTGGTGGGTGTGGGGGGGAGGGGTGTGGGGTATGTGGGTGGGGAGGTGTAGGGGGGTGGGGGGGTAAGTGTGTGTGTAGGTGTGTGTTGGTGATGGGGGTGGCGGTGGTCGAATGCTCGAAGTGCCCGGACCTGATGGGGGGCAACTACTCGGTGGGTGTGGGGGGGAGGGGGGTGGGGTATGTGGGTGGGGAGGTGTAGGGGGGTGTGTGGGGGGGTAAGTGTGTGTGTAGGTGTGTGTTGGTGATGGGGGTGGCGGTTGTAAAATGCTCGAAGTACCTGGACCTGATGGGGGGCAACTACCTGGTGGGTGTGGGGGGGGGAGGGGTGCGGGGTATGTGGGTGGGGAGGTGTAGGGGGGGGCGGGGTGGGGGGGTAAGTGTGTGTGTAGGTGTGTGTTGGTGATGGGGGTGGCGGTTGTAAATGCTCGTAAGTACCCCGGACCTGATTGGGGGCAACTACCTTGTGAGTGTTGTGTGGGTGTGTGGGTGTGGGTGGGAAGGGGGGGGGGTAAGTGTTTGTGGGAGTGTGGGGTGGTGGTGGTGGGGGGGGTAAGTGTGTGTGTAGGTGATGGTGGTGGTGGTGGGGTGGGGTGGAGGGGGGGGGCAGTCAAATGCTCGAAGAACTACAACCTTATGGGGGGCCTTTACCTTGTGGGTTATTTGAATGTCAGGGTTTGGGGTTTACATATATCAAATACTCTAAGAACCAGGGCCTGGTGGGGGGCCTCTACCTGGTGGGTGATTTGAATGTCAGGGTTTAGGGTTTGCATACATCAAATGCTATTAGAACCAGGACTTGATGGGGGGCCACTACCTTGACTGTGGAGTGACTCACGCGCATACACACATTCATCCCCCCCCCCCCCCCCCCCCCCCCCACACACACACACACACATAAGTGCACGCGCACACACGTACATACCAGCCCAATCACGTCATGCAGCTACAGCCTTGACTGTGGAGTGACTAGCCCATATACACATATTCGCACACACTACCTAGTGGGTGATTGTTGCTATGTACACATATGAAATAAATAGTACGCCTTGTTATGAGGTGTGAGGTTGAGACAACAACAACAACAACAGCAACAACAACAACAACAACAAGAACAACAACAACAACAACAACAACAACAACAACAACAACAACAACAACAACAACAACAACAGCAGCAACAACAGCAACAACAATAACAACAACAACAACAACAACAGCAGCAGCAACAACCGCAACAGCAACAACAGCAACAACAACAGCAGCAGCAACAACAACAACAACAACAACAACAACAGCAACAACAACAACAACAACAACAACAACAGCAGCAGCAGCAACAGCAACAGCAACAACAGCAACAGCAGCAACAACAACAACAACAACAACAACAACAATAACAACAACAACAACAACAACAACAACAACAACAACGACAAAAAAAGTTCATCCTTCTACCCTCAGCTGGAGATCTTCGACGAGGGCGACAGCAACAGCGTGATATTCACGAACAACTGCGAACCCTTGCCACCACCCCCACCTCTTTTTCCCCTTCCCACCCCACCCACACCCCATCCCTCCACCCACCCACCCCACCACCTCCCCCTTCCCTCAGCTGGAGATCATTGACGAGGGCGACAGCAACAGTGTAATATACACCAAGGATGTCCAAGTCGTTGCCATGGGAGGCCTGAGCGGCGGCTTCCAGCCCCTCTTCGTATCCGCCATGCCCCCCCCCATCCCCCCCCCCCCCAACACCAACACCAACACCAACACCAACACCAACACCAACACCAACACCAACACCCCAACCCACCCCCCTCCACCCCTCCACCTAACCTTTAGTTGGAGATCATTGACGAGGGCGACAGCAACAGCGTGATATACACAAACAACTGCCAACCCCCGCCACCACCCCCCACCTCCTTTTCCCCTTCCCACCCCACCCACATCCCATCCCTCCACCCACCCACCCCACCCCCTCCCCCTTCCCTCAGTTGGAGATCATTGACGAGGGCGACAGCAACAGGGTGATATACTCCGAAAACGCCCAAGTCGTATCCGTGGGAGGCCTGAGCGGCGGCTTCCAGCCCCTCTTCGTGTCTGTCATACCCCCACCCATCAATCACAACCCCTACCCCTCCTACACCACCACTACCACCACCACCCTTCCCGCAGGTTGAGATCATTGACGAAGGGGACAGTAACAAAGTGATTTACTCAGAAAACGCCCCAGTCAACCCCAAGGGAGATCTGAGCGGCGGCTTTGAGCCACTCTTTGTGTCCGTCACGCTCGAAGTGGTTACCTTCAGTGTTATGTTTGCACGGTCGGCAGCCAACCCAAAGTCTCTGGTGCCTGTGGAGAGCTCGGGTGCTTCTGTGAGCCTGATCAGCGTCTCCACGCTTATGGTGGGTGTAAAGCCATTATCAAAAGAAGCACCCACTCTGTTATATTATAAATAATATATTATGTATGATCAGCAGCTTTACGCTTATGGTGGGTTCATTATGTTTTTGTGGTGGGCAGCCAACCCAAAGTCTCTAGTGCCTGTGGGGAGATCGGGTGCTTCTGTTTGCCTGATCAGCATCTCCACGCTCATGGTGGGTTTAATGCGAGTATGGAAAGAAGCACCCCCTCATACATATTACATATATATTGAATATATCATACATTATTTTGCATGGTCGGCAGACAACCCGAAGTCTCTGGTGCCTGTGGAGAGTTTGGGTGCTTCTGTGAGGCTGATCAGCAGCTCCACGCATATGGTGGGTCCAAAGCGATTTTGTCAAGTAGTACCCCCTCAAATATTATATATCATACATTATATATTATATACCATGCATTGTATATTACATATCAGGCGTTATATATGATATACCATGCATTGTATATTACTTACCAGATATTATATTATACCTTATATATTATTTATCATACATTGTATATTATATATCATGCACAGTCATGCATTATATATTATGTGTCATATATTACATATGATACATTATGTTTTATCAGCAGCTCCACGTTTCTGGTGGGTTTAATGCCATTATGAGAAGGAGCACCCCCTCTTATGTATGATACATCATAAATGATATACTATGTCTCATCAGCAGCTACACGCTAATGGTGGGTTTGATGCCATTATGGAAAGCAGCACCAATCGTGCACCCCTTTGTATATATTATGTATTATTTATTATATATTTTATTATATATTTTATTATATATTATACAGAATATATAATATATTATGCCCTATGCCTCATCATCAGCTACACGCGTCTGGTGGGTTTAATGCTTTATTTTTTAATTATGGAAAGTAGCAACCCCTCTTGTATATTATATATTATACATTGCACATTATATATCATACATTACACATTATATATTATACATTACACATTATATATTATACATTACACATTATATATTACACATTACACATTATATATTATACATTACACATTATATATTATACATTACATATTATACATTACACATTACATATTATACATTACACATTATATATTATACATTACACATTACATATTATACATTACACATTATATATTATACATTACACATTACATATTATACATTACACATTGAATATTATACATTACACATTATATATTATACATTACACATTTTATATTATACATTACACATTATATATTATACATTACATATTATACATTACACATTACATATTATACATTACACATTATATATTATACATTACACATTATATATTATACATTACACATTACATATTATACATTACACATTACATATTATACATTACACATTACATATTATACATTACACATTATGTATTACATATTACACATTACATATTATACATTACACATTACATATTATACATTACACATTACATAATATACATTACATATTACATATTATACATTACAAATTACATATTATACATTACACATTACATATTATACATTACACATTACATATTATACATTACACCTTACATATTATACATTACACCTTACATATTATACATTACACCTTATATATTATACATTACACCTTATATATTATACATTACACATTATATATTATACATTACACATTATATATTATACATGACACATTATATATTATACATGACACATTATATATTATGCATTGCACATTGAATATTATACATTACATATTATATATTATGCATTACACATTATATTACACATTATATATATATGCATTACACATTATATATATGCATTACACATTATGCATTACACATTATACATATATTATGCATTATGCATTACATATTATACATATTATATATTATACATATTACATATTATATATTATACATATTACATATATATTATATTATTTATACATATTACATATATATTATATTATTTATACATATATATTATATATTATACATTATACATATTATACATATTATATATTATACATATTATATATTATGCATTATGCATTACACATTATACATATATTACACATTATGCATTACACATTACACATTATGCATTACATATTATGCATTACACATTACACATTACACATTATACACATTATGCATTACACATTATGCATTACACATTATGCATTACACATTATATATATGCATTACACATTATATATATATACATATATATACATATATTATACATACATATACATATTACATATACATATACATATACATATTACATATTACATATACATATACATATTACATATACATATACATATATGTATATGTATATTATACATATACATATACATATACATATACATTATATATTATACATATACATATACATATTATACATATATATATATATTATACATATTATACATATATATATATTATACATATATATTATACATATATATTATACATATTATATATTATACATTACATATTATACATTACACATTATATATTATACATTACACCTTATATATTATACATTACACATTATATATTATACATGACACATTATATATTATACATGACACATTATATATTATGCATTGCACATTGAATATTATACATCACACATTATATATTATGCATTACACATTATATATTATACATTACACATTATATATTATACATTACACATTATATATTATACATTACACATATATTATACATTACACTTTACATATTATACATTACACATTATATATTATACATTACACATTATATATTATACATTACACATTATATATTATACATTACACATTATATATTAAGCCTTGCCAGCAGCTACATGCTAATGCTATTGGGTCCATTGCCATTATTGAAAGAAGCACCCCTTATTATATACTAGCATCTGAGCCCGTCGTACCGACGGGAGGACCACCCCCGTGGCCACGCCAGCGACAGGTCTCGACCCCCGTGGCCACGTCAGCGACAGGTCTCTGAAAATCGAGATCCGAAAACGGGTAACTCCGAAACGGGTTATTCCGAAACCACTGCCCCTGGCCACGTCAGCGAAAGGCAGCCAGTGAGCGGGCAAGAGTGCGTGAGAGCGCAGGAGAAGGCCAAGGGAATGCTGCGACGGGGGGAGCTGCATGCGAAGTTATTGACAGTGGCAGCGAAATGTGTGGGAAAGAGTTTGGGCAGATGGTCAAAGGGAGGCTACACCGTAGAATATAGCCGCAGAATATAGCGCAACGAGCACCGAAAATAGCAGAAGTGCGAAGGAAAATTCGCGTATCAGAACAGCTTGGCTCAGGAAATGCAAGAGAATTTGACAGAGGAGCAGTGAGAAGGAGTCGAAAACGACACCGGCTTCATTAGAGCAGTGCAAAGCAGCGCACCAAGCCGGGTAACCTTGGACGGGTGCGGGTGCAGGTGGGTGGTCGGCAGAGAGGCAATCGTTCCTGTGGCTGCGCCGAGAAATCGAGATCCCAGACCCGCTGCCACCTGGGCGACAGGTCGGCAAGATATGGAACCAAAACCCCAAGCGGCTAGGCCAAAAGGCGCCGACCACGCGCTGGGCACGCGCTAAACCTCGGACGCCTACTACATGGAACTATTATATATAGGATTATACATTATATCTTATATAAATATAGGCAGCTCCCTGGGCACATCCTTATCTTCCTCAACCCTCACCCTCACCCTCACCCTCACCACCCGCACCCTCACCCACACCCACACCCACACACCTTACCACCCGCACCCTCACCACACACCTCACCCTCACCCCCACCCCCACCCCCACCTCCACCCCACTCACCCTCACCCACACCCACACACCTTACCACCCTCACCCTCACCTTCACCACACACCTCACCCTCACCCACACCCCACCTCCACATTCCTCACCCTCACCCTCACCCTCACCCTCACCCACACACTCACCACCCTCAACATCACCCCCACCCCCCTCCAGGACTGTGTAGAGCAGACTACCGTACGCAGCGACGCCAATCTGGCGGTGGTAGCTAGCACCAACTACCACGCTGATGTTGAAATCCTTATCACGCTCACCCCCACCCCCCTCACCACCCTCACCCTCACCCTCACCCACACCCACACCTCACCCCCCTCACCCCCCTAACCCTCACCCTCATCCCCCTCCAGGACTGGGTAGAGCAGACCACCTTCAACAGCAACGCCAATCTGGCGGTAGTAGCTGGCACCAACTACCACACTGATGTTGAAATCCTAATCACGCTCACCCTCACCCTCACCCTCACCCCCACCTCCACCCTCACCCACACCCACACCCACACCTCACCACCCTCACCCTCACCCACACCCCCCTCCAGGACTGTGTAGGGCAGACCAATTTACGCAGGGACGCCAATCTGGCGGTGGTAGCTGGCACCAACTACCACACCAATATCAAAATCCTTATCACGCTCACCCTTCCCCTCACCCCCACCCCCTTACCCTCACCACATACCTCACCCTCACCCTCACAACCCTCACCCTCCTCCAGGACTGGGTAGAGCAGACCACTGTACGCAGCAACGCCAATCTGGCGGTGGTAGCTGGCGCGGAGTACCGTGCCTATGTCTATCTTCCGGGTCTAACAATCCGAGGCCTTTGGTTGGAGTTCACCGCCCCAAGCAGTGAACAAAATACTCTGGCGACAGATGCAGTCAACCCCGTTCCCCAGTCGTTGTACAAACTCGTGATGAATGTGACGCTTCTGTGTGAAACTGGGACGAAGGTGCGGATGCTCTGTGTGTGAATGCTTGTTTGAATCTTTGTGTGAACCTTTGTATGTGAAAGCTTGTGTGTGAATGCTTGTGTGAACCTCAGTGTGAACCTTTGTGTGAACCTCTGTATGTGAATGCTTGTGTGTGAATGCTTGTGTGAATGCTTGTGTGAACCTCAGTGTGAACCTTTGTGTGAACCTCTGTATGTGAATGCTTGTGTGTGAATGCTTGTGTGAATGCTTGTGTAAACCTCAGTGTGAACCTTTGTGTGAACCTCTGTATGTGAATGCTTGTGTGTGAATGCTTGTGTGAATGCTTGTGTAAACCTCAGTGTGAACCTTTGTGTGAACCTCTGTATGTGAATGCTTGTGTGTGAATGCTTGTGTGAACCTCAGTGTGAACCTTTGTCTGAACCTCTGTATGTGAATGCTTGTGTGTGAATGCTTGTGTGAATGCTTGTGTGAACCTCAGTGTGAACCTCTGTATGTGAATGCTTGTATGTACATGCTTGTGTGAACCTCAGTGTGAACCTTTGTCTGAACCTCTGTATGTGAATGCTTGTGTGTGAATGCTTGTGTGAACCTCAGTGTGAACATTTGTTTGAACCTCTGTATGTGAATGTTTGTGTGTGAATGCTTGTGTGAGTGCTTGTATGAACCTTTCTGTGAACCTTTGTGTGAACCTTAGTGTGAACCTCAATGTGAACCTCTGCATGTGAATGTGCTGTATGTATATGCTTGTGTGAACCTTGGTGTACACCATTTGTGTTAGGTTTAAACCCTTTAGTGTGACTGTGTGTGACTCTTTGTGAGCCTAAGATGCAGGTGTTGTTGGATTACAGGCAGTACCCCAAAAACCTGGACCCCGACAGTGCAGCGTACAGCCCGGGGAGCTTGTGCAGGTGGATTCTAAAATCCATCATACCTGCCAAATCTGACTCTGTATGTGACCCCTTGTGAACCTGGGGTGCAGGTGTTGTCAGATTATGGGCAGTACCCCGAAAACCTGGACCCGGACAATACAGCGTACAGCCCGGGGAGCTTGTGCAAGTGGATTTTGAAACCTATCATACCTGCAAAATCTGTGGTGCTGTCTTTCAACTACCAGAACATTCGACCGGTGAGTGTGGCTGTGGGTGTAGGTGTAGACGGGTGTGGGTGTAGATGTGGGTGTAGGTGTAGACAGGTGTGGGTGTAGATGTGGGTGTAGGTGTAGACGGGTGTGGGTGTAGGTGTAGGTGTGGGTGTAGAGGGCTGTGGGTGTAGGTGTAGGTGTGGGTGTAGAGGGCTGTGGGTGTGGGTCAAGACATGCTGTGTCGGTGTGCATGTGGTGTGGGAGTAATTGTTCATGTGCGTGTTCCAAATCTGTGGTGCTGCCTTTCAACTACCAGAACATTCGACCGGTGAGTGTGGGAGGGGGTGTGGGTGTTTATATGGATGTGGAGTGGGTGTAGACCCCGGGCGTGGGTGCGAGTGTAGACCCCGTGTGTGGGTGTGGGTGTAGGTGTAGAGGGCTGTGGGCGTGGGTGTAGACCTGCTGTGTCGATGTGGATGTGATGTGGGTGTAACCGTTCGTGTGAGTTTTCCAAATCTGTGGAGCTGTACCTTAACTACAAGAACATTCGACCGGTGACTTTGACTTCCGACCACATCATGTCTTCCTATTAGTAATGATAACACCTGGTGGGGCGTGGTGTTCAGGGAGCCCGTCGTACGCGGGTGGGGAGCGGTCTCCTACCTCAACTGGACAAGCTACCATCGCGGTTGATGACGACCTGCAACGCCAAGAGCGACCGAAGGGGGAGTCGAACCCCCGACTCTTCATTCTTAGGCGATCTGGTCTACCACTAGACCATTGTAAATCACTGAAAGAGGCTTCCTATTAGTATGTATGTTACAGTCAAGGGGTAGGCTTCATGCAAATGAGGCTGCTTTTGTATTGCATATTATTTTTGTATTTTATATTATTTTATTTTTCTGGTGTGAGTTATATCTAGATCAGGGGGCTAATGCAAGTGGATCCTAAAACCTTCGTGACCTGCCAAATCTGTGTTGCTGTCTTTTAGTTACAAGCCCCCCCCCCACCCCCCCCCACCCCACCCTTCCCCCCTCCCTCCCTCCCTCACTCACTCACTCCCACCCTCACTCACTCACTCACTCACTCACTCATTCACTCACTCACTCACTCACTCACTTACTCACTTACTCGCTCACCCACTCCCACCCTCACTCACTCACTCACTCATTCCTTTACTCCCTCTGAAGATGGCCAATATGGGCAGTTCAGCTCACTGACACCAAACACACTAGCACACAACTGACACCAGCTGACAGCAACTGACACCAACTGACACCAGCTGACACCAGCTGACACCAACTGACAACAGCTGACAGCAACTGACAACAGCTGAAATCAACTGACACCAAACACACACCTGACATCAGCTGACAGCGACTGACACCAACTGACACCAACTGACAACAGCTGACAGCAACTGACAACAGCTGACACCAACACACACACATACACATACAACCCTCTCCCTCCTAGGGCGACTCCCTGCGATTGTCGTCAGACTCAGGTGCTTATGCAAGTATGACTGCCATGGATGGACAAGATGGGAAGTTCAGTATACAGCTCACAGACACACACCTACACGCACCTACCCCCCCACCACCACCACCACCACCACCACCACCCATCCACCCCACACACACACACACACACTGAACATGCCCTCCTCCCTGCCAGGGCGACTCCCTGCGAATGTCGTCAGACTCAGGTGCTTATGCAAGTATGGCTGCCATGGATGGCCAAGATGGGAAGTTCAGTATACAAATGGAGGGACCCCAGGTTATCACGATCGTACTAAACGCACAGCCTGGAGGCACCATGGGCCAATATATTTCTTTTACTTGGACCGGCTATGGTAGCGGTGATGATGAGGGTGCATGGTCGAATGGAAGTGTGTTTTCCAGGCAGAAGGTGGGTTGTGTTGGAAGGTATGGGATAACTGATATCATTTTGTTATAACTGTTAGCATTTTGTTCTCAGGGGATCGCATACCACCACTGTCGTACTGCACACACAACCTGCACACACAACCTGTTTTCCAGGCTGAAGGTGGGTTGTGTTGGATAATATGGTAAACTTGGTTTCATTTTGTTCTTAGGAGATCGCTTACCACCACTGTCGTACTGCACACACAACCTGCACACACAACCTGTTTTCCAGGCTGAAGGTGGGTTGTGTTGGATAATATGGTAAACTTGGTTTCATTTTGTTCTTAGGAGATCGCTTACCACCACTGTCGTACTGCACACACAACCTGCACACACAACCTGTTTTCCAGGCTGAAGGTGGGTTGTGTTGGATAATATGGTAAACTTGGTTTCATTTTGTTCTTAGGAGATCGCTTACCACCACTGTCGTACTGCACACACAACCTGCACACACAACCTGTTTTCCAGGCTGAAGGTGGGTTGTGTTGGATAATATGGTAAACTTGGTTTCATTTTGTTCTTAGGAGATCGCTTACCACCACTGTCGTACTGCACACACAACCTGCACACACAACCTGTTTTCCAGGCTGAAGGTGGGTTGTGTTGGATAATATGGTAAACTTGGTTTCATTTTGTTCTTAGGAGATCGCTTACCACCACTATCGTACTAAATGCTCAGCCTGGAGGCACCATGGGCCGGTATATTTCTTTCTCCTGGACTGGCTATAGAAGCGGTGATAAAGATGAGGGTGCATGGTGGAATGGAAGTGTGTTATCCAGCCAGAAGGTTGGTTGTGCTCGATGATGTGGTAAAACTGATCTCATTTATTTATTTTGCACTTGGGGGATCACACACCACCACTGTCGTACTAAATGCACCCATGGGCCGATTTATTTATTTATCCTTGATTGGTTATGGAAGAGGTGATGATGGTGAATGGTCGGATGGATGGAATTGTGTTTTCCAGGCAGAAGGTGGGTTGTGTTGGATGATGTGGTAAACCTGGTATCGTTTTGTTCTTAGGGGATCGCATACCACCATTGTCGTACTGCACACACAACCTGGAAACGCAACCTGTTTTCCAGGCAGAAAGTGGGCTGTGTTGGATGATATGGTTAAGCTGGTATCATTTTGTACAGCTGATGCCATCTTGTATTAATTGAATCCTATTCGAATTGATGAAATTGAAAGCAATTACAAATCACGCCAATTAAATTAAATTGAAAGGAATAAAATCGAAGTTAAATAACACAACATTAAATATAATTAAATTAAAATTAATTTAAATACATTGAATTAAGGATTTCATTCGGGACGCGCCACCAGGCGCCCTTAATTTTGTTAAGCCCATGCCATTTTAAAAAACCTTGAAGTTTAGTGAGTTATATTTGCTGGGGTATTTCTCCTGGACCAGCTATGGTGAACGGTCAGATGGAAGTGTGTTGTTTTTTTGTTTCCAGGCATAAGGTGGTTTGTGTTCTACCATTTTGTAAAACTGATTAAATTAAAATCCGTTAAATTTCACAATGAATTGAATGAATTGAGTTTTTGTAATTAATTCAAAAATTAATTTAATTTACTTTCAGAAATTGAATTCAAAGCTGTGTGCAGGTTTTGATGATAGTGTCCACAATTGCCTTGTTTGTGACCCTATCATAATTGAATTTTATTTGAATTCAAAATATGAATTCAAACCTGTGTGCAGTAGGTGATGATAGTGTCCACAATCGCTGCGCTTGTGACCATATCATATTTGAATTTGAGCTTAATTTAAAATTTGAATTCAAACGTGTGTGCAGGTAATGATGGCAGTGTGTCCCATCGCTGCCTTTGTGACTCTTGTGGCTTGTATCTTGGAATTTAAATTTGAATTTAATTCGAAATTTGAATTCAAATTTGTGTGCAGGTGATGATGATAGTGTCCACCGTTGCTGCCTTTGTGACTCTGGTGGCTTGTATCTTGGTCTGGTGGTTCTGGTACCGCCCATCAGCACTACAAAGACGGAATCAGGTGAGCTGGCATGTGCACGCAATCACATTGTGTGAGCGTGCTTTTGTGTGTTTGGGTGGTTGGGTAAGTGTGCTGTTGTGCATGTGTTTGTGTTGTTGCATAGACGGAATCAGGTGAGCTGGCATGTGCACGCAAACACGATGGGTGGGTGGGTGCTTTTGTGTGTGGGGGTGGGTGGGTGGGTGCGACTGCTTTTGTTTATGTGTTTGTGTTATCACCCTCTTTAAAGACCTTACGTAAATAACGCACACTCTCAAACGCAAACACACTCTCACACGCACACACACACATACACACACATGTTCCTCCCCCTCTTTCCTAATTACGAGAGAATCAACAGGGCAACACAAACACACACTCGTCCCTCCAGATATACTCAAACACACACACACTCACTCACACTCACCGACACACACTCACAAACACACACTCACACACAAACACACACACGTCCCCCCCCCTCCTTTCCAGTTACGAGATAATCAACAGGGCAACCCAGCCAACGGCCGAAGCGTAGGCCACCCTTACGTCCCTCAAGATTTGATCAAACAACTCAAAGTCAGCAAGTTCCAAGCCAAGAACGCACTCACCCACTCACAATCACACACACTTCCAAACATACACACTAACTCACTCACACACGTTCCTTCCCCCTTCTCAGTTACGAGAGAACCAACAGGGCAACCCGGCCAACGCCCGAAATGGAGGCCGCCCTTACGTCCCTCAAGATTTGATCAAACAACTCAAAGTCAGCAAGTTTCAAGCCAAGAACCAGTCGCCAGATGCTGAGAGCAGTAGTACAAGTTCCCCCACCACCTTTGACAAGGCCACGGACCGAGGGCCAGCTGTGGCCAACAGCGCAAGCCCCAGCGACCCTCTGACAGCTGCCGCCAGCGTCGAGGATGACGGTAGGGATGGTGGGCCAGCTAGTGCGAATGACAGCGCCAGCTTAGGGCCAGCAATCAAAGGGTCTTCACCGTCTGGCAGTAGTGAAGGTGCTGGATCTGCTGCTGGTGATGGTGCTGCTGCTGCTAGTGATGGTGCTGGTGCAGCTACTGCTGCTGCTGCTGCTGCTGGTGGTGGATCTGCTGCTGGTGCAGGTGCAGCTACTGCTGGTACTGGTGCTGGTGAATCTGCTGCTGTTGTTGTTGCTGGTGCTGTTACTGCGGCTGATCTCGTCCAGTCTGAAAATAACAGCACTGAGTCTGGCGAGTGGTGTTCCATCTGCCTCATTGAATTTAGTGACGGCGAAGACTTGCGACACATGCCGTGTAAGCACTACTTCCATGTGGAGTGTATTGACGCCTGGCTGTCTAGAGACATCACATGCCCCTTGTGCAAGGGTGACGTGCTGAGTGGTATGCAGGCGCTAGGCATTCAGGTAATTTGTGGTGCTTTTTTCTCTCTTTTTTCCTTTTCCTTCTTTTTTCTTCTTTTTTTCTTTTTTCTTTTTTCGCTTTTTTCTAGCTGTCCGGAGACATCACATGCCCCTTGTGTCTTGACAGCCTGGCGCCAATAGATGTCTGGCTGTCTAGATACATCACATGCCCCTTGTGTCTGGACAGCCTGGCGCCAATAGACGCCTGGCTGTCTAGATACATCACATGCCCCTTGTGCTCTCATCCACGTCCTCATTCTTGTCCCCACCCCCACCCCCAGCCCACACACACAGATCAATGCCCCCGCCCCTCTCCACACACACCCAACCAGCTCACTCCCATTCCCATCCTTATCCTCACCCTTATCCCTTCCTCACTCTCACTCTCACTCTCACTCTCACTCTCACTCTCACTCACTCACACTCACACTCACACTCACACTCACACTCTCTCTCTCACTCTCACTCTCACTCTCACTCTCACTCTCCTCTCACTCTCATCCTCCTCCTTACCCTCATCCTCATCATTATCCCACCCACCCCAGATCGACGGCCCACCCCACCCACCCCATCCCATCCCACCCACCCCAGATCGACGGCCCACCCCACCCATCCCATCCCACCCACCCCAGATCGACGGCCCACCCCACCCACCCACCCCATCCCACCCACCCCAGATCGACGGCCCACCCCACCCACCCACCCCATCCCGCCCACCCCAGATCGACGGCCCCCACACAGACTCACCAGATCCACAGCCTGGCACTTCCGGGGCCCAGGTGGGCACTTCAGTAGGCCAGCCTGGCACCTCCGGAGGCCAGGTGGGCGATGGCCCTAGCTCTCGCATCGATGAAGCCACTCCACCTCTGGTTCCCTCTCCCTTTGCCACTGGGGCCAATGTAGCCACAAGTGGCTTGGCTTCAGTGGAACGCTTTACCCCTGGGGCCAATGTAGCCACAGGTGGCTTGGCTTCAGTGGAAATGTCTACTTCTGTTGCCACACCAGTGGCCGCCCTACGCTCTGCATCTCCACAGGGATCCGTGGTGGAACCTAAGCCTCGCTCTTCTAGAGCTGAGGTGGGTGATGGCATGGTGGTGGTTGGTTGGTTGGTAGAAGCTGGTGTTGGGTGTGTGTGTGGGGGGGGGGTGGAGGTGCTGTTGGTTGGTTTCCACACCTGTAGCTGCCCTACGCTCTGCATCTCCACAGTGATTCATGGAGGTACCTACGCCTCGCCCTTCAAGAGCTGTGGTGGGTGATAGCATGGTGGTGGTGGTGGTAGTGGTTGGTTGGTAGGAGGTGGTGTTGGGTAGGGTTGTGTGTGTGGAGGTGCTGTTGGTTGGTTTCCACACCTGTAGCTGCCCTACGCTCTGCATCTCCACAGTGATCCATGGTGGTACCTGAGCCTCGCCCTTCAAGAGCTGAAGTGGGTGATGGCGTGGTGGTGGTGGTGGTTGGTAGGTAGGAGGTGGTGTTGGGTGGGGTTGTGTGTGTGGAGGTGCTGTTGGTTGGTTTCCACACCTGTAACTACTCTACGCTCTGCATGTCCACAGTGCTCCATGGAGGTACCTAAGCCTTGCCCTTCAAGAGCTGAGGTGGGTGATGGCGTGATGGTTGGTTGGTTGGTTGGTTGGTAGAAGCTGGTGTTGGGTGGGGTGTGTGTGTATCGGCGGATTGTTTGGGGTTCATTTCATCAATGCTTTTTATTTTTAGCCCTGCCTATCACGGTTTGGCCAGTCCCTTTAGCCTACTTGGCCTACCCCTGGACTGTAACATACATATATGATGTATACAAGTTCAGGTAGTAAGTCTGACAAATGGAGCACAGTGGCGGTCTCTAGCCATACCGATGATGCAGTAGGAAACATATTTCCATATGTTTTCAGCCATACTGTCCTCCATGCACTCGATAGTAATCTTTTCACTTTTTCAGCCATACTGTCCGCAATGCATTCGATAGTTCTGTTCAGATGACGATGATGTGCAAGGTCAGGTAGTAAAGCCAACAAATGGAGCTCAGTGGCAGTTCTCTATCCATATTGATGATGCGGTAGGAAATATGTTTCCTTACTTGCTTATTTATTTCTCATTTATTTTGTACACTGCTGGTGGTGGGGAGTTCAGAGCCCCCCCCCTCAGCTCTCCCGGGCGCTACTGACCATTCTTTATTTATGTGTGTATGTATGTATTTATTTACTTACTTATGTATTTATTATATATTTTGTATGCTGCAGGTGGGGGGGAGTTCAGTGGCCATCCCCACAGCTCTCCCGGGCGCTACTGACGACGGCAGCCCCTCACACCTTGGGCAAAGCCCCCGAGAGCCCAGTTCGCTGGACCCCCAGGAGTCCGGTCCCCCAGGAGGCTTGGCACATCTTCTACTCCAAGATGGGCTAGGCCCCCAAGATGGGCAAGGCCCCCCTCAGAATGATGGGGGCCTAGCCAAAAGGCCCTCAAACACCCTTCGCGCTACTGCACCCCAACCCCTGGTCACCTCCCCCTCGTCAAGGAGTAACCGCACGTCTTCTACAGGGGGGGGCCTAGCCCCAAGGACCCCCCCTACAATCACCTCCCCCTCGTCAAGGAGCAACAGCACGTCTTCTACAGGGGGGGGGCTAGCCCCAAGGACCCCCACTAAAGCCACCTCCCCCTCGGCAAGGACCACCCTCACGTCAGCTGCAAGCTCAAGGAGGGGTTCCTCTAACCCTATGACTTCAGGTAGGAGAAAACCCTAAACCCTAAACCCTAGACCCTAACATCAGCTGCAAGCTCGAGGAGGGGTTCCTCAAACCCCATGACTTCAGGTATGAGAAAAACCCTTAACCCTAGGCCCTAGACCCTAACATCAGCTGCAAGACAGAGGAGGGGTTCCTCAAACCCTATGACTTCAGGTAGGGAAAAACCCTAAACCCTAAACCCTAAACCCTAACGTCAGCTGCAAGCTCGAGGAGGGGTTCCTCAAACCCTATGACTTAAGGTAGGATAAAACCCTAAACCCCAAACCCTAATGTCAGCTGCAAGCTCGAGGAGGGGTTCCTCCAATCCTATGACTTCAGGTAGGGGAAAAACCCTTAACCCTAAACCCTATGACTTCGGGTAGGGAAAAACTGTGAACCCTAAACCCTATGATTTCAGGTAGGAGAAAAAACCATGAACCCTAAACTCTTTAACTTCAGGTAGGGGGGAAAACAGTGAACCCTTAACCCTATGACTTCAGGTAGGGGTAAAACTCTTAACCCTAAACCCAATGACTTCAGGTATGGGAAAGTTAGCCCCCACTTAAGTTAGCCCCCACTTACCTGAACCCTAAACCCACCTAAACCCCACCTAGACACTTAACCCTAAACCTACCTAAGCCCCAGCTAGACGCTAAACCATGGATCCATAAAACCACCTAAAAACCTAAACCCCAAACCCTGAACCCTGAACCCCTTAATGAATTCAGGCGCAGAGAAGTCGGGGCCTAGTGGAGAAGCTAGTCTGTCTAAACCCTGAACCCTAAACCTACCTAAACACACCTAAACCCTAACCCACCTAAACCCGAAACCTTCGAATCTATGATTTTGACTGCTTCGGGGGCTGAGAAGTCGGGGCCTAGTGGACAAGTTAGTCTCGCTAAACCCTGAATCCATAACCTACCTAAACCCTAGCACAGCCCACCTAAACCCATAACCCTATGACTCTAGGTAGGGAGAAGTTAGCCCCCACTTAAGTTAGCCCCCACTTACCTGAACCCCAACCCCACCTAAACCCCACCTACACACTAAACCCTGAACCCTATGACTTCAGGTGCTGAGAAGTCGGGGCCTAGTGGAGAAGCTAGCCTCGCTAAAACCTGAACCTTAAACCTACCTAAACCCACCTAAACCCTAACACACCTAAACCCTGAACCTTTTTATCTATGACTTTAGGCGCTGAGAAGTCAAGGCCTAGTGAAGAAGCTAGCTTCGCTAAAACCTGGACCCTTAACCTACCTAAACCAACCTAACCACCAACACCCACAAATCTACTCACCCACCCACAACACCCACAATGCTAATCACCCACCTACCCACCAACCCAACCACCAACACCCACAAAGCTAATCACCCACCTACCCACCTAAATCCCTAACCCTCCTAAATCCTAAACCTTTGAATCTATGACTTTAGGCGCTGAGAAGTCGGGACCTAGTGGAGATGGTAGCCTCGCCTCCGTCCCTTCTTTAAAGGGGCCTGGCAGCTGGAGGGCGAGTAGTGGAGGAGGGGAGGCAGGCCTTCTCGTGTCCCCATCTTTAAGGGGGCCTGGCAGCCGTTGGGCGGAGGCCGGAAGCGAGGGTGTTGGTGAAGCAAGTGCTTCAAGTCTAGGGGGAGTTTTGATGGGTTGGGCCGAGGACGAAGAGAGTGGAGAGCCAGGCCAAGGCAATGCCGCCTTTGTAAGGACGCCTGGAAACAGCAGAGGCATTGGCTCAATGAGTGCGCGTAACTCTGGACCGCCTGGAGAAAGACAAGGACCATCCCTGGTAGGTCGCTGGAATACAGATTCTTACAATATATATATATATATATATATATATATATATATATATATATATATATATATATATATATATATATAAAGAAATCATGGTCGTGGTCGTGGACGTGGTGGTGTCATCGCGTAACCGACTTAACCGACTTCCCGCCCAGCCTATTCCCGCCCAGCCAATTCACGCTCAGCCAATTCACGCTTTTTATCCCTCCTGCTTCAACTTCTGCCTAATTGGCCTCCTGCGAATTCTGCCTTAAGCAACCTTCGCCTCCTGCGTATTCTACCTGTTGCGCATCCCGCCCGATTTCTCCTTTTCCCGCCTGAGTTCATCCACCTGATTTCGGTAGCGCTACAGTTCGTCTTCCTACAAGCTTTTCCCCCTGCATCTCTGCAAGACCATTCCCTTGCGTCAAGAGACCTGTCGCTGCGCACAACGGGGGTGACTTGGTGAGTCAGCCGACCTGTCAGAAATGTCCAAATCGCATCCATCCCATGTCACAAACTTGACTGCAAATTCTTCCCACTGCATTTAGAAACATGTCGCTCCACATTGTGCCATAGCAAGTACGCATCAAAGTTGACCGAATGAAAAATCTCGCTGAGCATTCTCGCCCTAACTTGACCGAACATCTCAAATCAGCAACTTGACTGCAACTTCTACCCACTGCATCGAGAAACATGTCGTCGCTGTGCATTGTGCTATAGCGAGCACGCGGCAAAGTTGAATTAGAACCTAGCGATGTTTCCAAGTCTCAGATCGAGTTGACTTCGGGAGCAGTTGCGGTGAACAGGATTGTTCTTCGGCCGAACTGAATACATGCTCGCTAAGAAGAAGCTTTAGTTATAGTATCAGGGATCAGATGCCAATAAGGCACTCGTGTCCTAGTAGTACAGCTGACAATAATGCATGTCCCGGGAGGAGAACAGATTACCCAGAGGTTCCACTAATCCACAGCCAAGCTTTTTCGGCTATGGTCTTACGCTGGGGGCAACTTAGTACTGATCAGACCCGCAACCCGCCTGTGTACCGCGACCTTCTGGGGAGGATCGAACCCCCCCGTTTTCCTCCCGAGTCAGGCATTATGAGACTAGGGAGAGGGTGGGGGCTGGTGGGATGGCTGGGGTGGGGGAAGGGATGGAGTCAGGAGATATGTCAGGAAGAGTAAGGGAGTATGTTTGTGGACGGGGGTACATGGTTGGGTGGGTGGGTGGGGGGGGGGGAGATAACTAGGGGGGGGGGGGGGAGGGGGGGTACGGTGGTGTTTGTGTGCTTGTGGGTGCACAAGGGAGACCATCGCAAGGGATATGCGTCCGTCAATGTTTTGAGTTGCATGCACTGCAGAGAAAACCGTTTTGCAACCCAGCCCAAAACAGGTGTGGCCAACGGTAGGGAAGGGGGGAGGGGGCGGATAATGGTTTGGTGGTGGTGGTGTGTGAATGGGGGGGGGGGGCTTCAAGTGTAAACCATTATGTAACCAGCCCCAAATAGGTGTGGCCAAAGGCCAAACGGGCACTGTACTATGATTGGGGTGGGGGGGGGGGGGGGGGGGGGGGGGGGCTTCGTGAGAGTAGGTGTGGCCACCGGCCACACGGGCTACCATACTAGTATATATATATATATATATATTTTTTTTTTTTTTTTTAACTAGTACAGTAGCCTGTGTGGCCGGTGGCCACACAGACACACATCACCACCACCCCAATCATAATAGGGTGCCTGTGGGGCTGGGTTACAGAGTGGGCTACACATATGTCCTCACCTCCACCCCTCTCATAAACACAGTCATCATGTTTCCCCCACTTCAAATGCTCATGCATCCCCCCCCCCCCCCACACACACACACACACGCACACACACACACACAGTCCCCACTCTGCCCAAACCTCGACCCAGGCCCAATCTCAAATTTGCCTCACCCCTCTACCCGCCAACACACACGTACTTCCCTGCTTCTCCGTTCCCGTGTATCTGATCTTCTCTCAGCCACTTTAGCAGATGGGCATAATAGATGCGATTATGATGTTTCCAGCTGAGTTCAAAATCGCGCAGACATTTGGACGTTTCGTCAGACGACACGGAATGACGAAGAGTTATGGGAATTGCAAACGAACGTCTGCGCAGTTTCAGACTCAGCTTGGAACATCGGAATTGCGCGAGAGCAAAGCTGCTTACCTGCAGCTTCCTCTTTGCGCATAGATACCTGGTTGGGCGTGCAAGCTGTTTCCCGAAAGGGCCTTTGTTTTCTCGCTAAAGCTCAGCGCAAAAATAGCCTTATCGTTGCAGGGTGGGAGTGGTGTGGGGTGGGGGGGAAGATCTTGAAGAGGTCTTGCACGCGGTGCAAGGAGCACGCAGCAAGAAGGAAGTCGGAAGTCGGAAGAACGTCACAGGGTTGCAGGGACTTAGATCGTGCAGAGATACCATGAGCCGGGCGAGTGTCTTAGCTCGCAGCAAGATGAATGTTTCAATAGAGCCTGCAGAAAGGCTGGAGAATGGAAGTCAACTACCTCCAATCACGAATTAGGCGATGTGATATCAAATCAGGCAATGTGATAGCATAATGAGATGACGAATGTAATGCTGAGATGAAAAATCAAGTGCGCATGCGTGGGCCAAGTGAAAGTCAAGGGCCAGCTGAATCATGAGCCGAAGTGAAAGTTCTGGAGCATGAGCCGCAGGTCGCTCCGGGAAGAAGCAATACACTGAAAACTATTATTCCGAGCGCCATGCAAAGCGATCTAGGGGTCAGCAAATGTCTTCCGACGAGAGGATCTTCTCACTCACTCCATTGCAATTCATTGCAGTCACAGTATGGGAGGCAGTTGTGGACATGAAATGAGCGTGCGCGCATAGCTTAGCGCATCTGCTGTTTTGGTAATTGAACATTTTACTGGGCGAAGACTTGGGTGTACGGAAAGTCGGTTGCAAGACGGTTACACTTCGCACGCCCATGGCATGTGGGTACGCGATGATGACACCACCACGACCACAACCGCGACCACGACCATGATTTCTTTATATATATAGATATTATTAAATGGCATCTGTGGTTGGCTCAATGAGCGCTCGCAACTATGCACTGCCTGGAGAAAACACGGACCATCCATGGTAGGTGGTGCAATGTTGGGATACAGGTTCTTAAAATAAAAAGCATTTGTGAATGGCTCAATGAGCGGGTGCAACTCTGGACTGCCTGGAGAAAGACAAGGACCATCCATGGTAGGTTGTTGGGATACAGATTAAAAAAAACGTGTTAACTCGTTTACTTGCTTGCTTGTGGATTCGTGTCAACTCTTCCAACCAAGTGGTGCCAGCACCCGCCCTTGCCGCCTCTTTTGGTGCTACTTGTTTACTTGTTTACTTATTCGCGTATTCACTTGTATACTTGTTTACTCATTTGCCTGCAGATTCGTGTCAACTCATCCAACCGAGTGGTGCCTGCACCCACCCCTGCCGTCTCTATTGGTGCCTCTGTCATGGAGAGCATCACACAACCAAGGGTGACATCCTCCTTACCACCTGCTTCTAGCACTTCGCCTATGACATCCCCTGGAAGAGTGGGTAGCACTGAGACTGATTAGGTGACATCCTCCTCCCCACCTGCTTCTAGCACTTCGCCTATGACATCCCCTGGAAGAGTGGGTAGCACTGAGACTGATTAGGCCAAGGGATGATTTTGATACAATCTCGCTCATAGAGAGCATCGCACAACCAAGGGTGGCGTCCTCCTTCCCAATGAGTGCATGGTTTGTGAACCCGCCTTCACAGCCTTTTTTGGCGCCTGGCTGGTGGAGAGCATCGCACAACCAAGGGTGGCGTCTTCCTTCCCAATGACTGCATGGTGCCTGCACCCGCCCTCACAGCCTTTTTTGGCGCCTCGCTGGTGGAGAGCATCGCACAACCAAGGGTGGCGTCTTCCTTCCCACCTGCTTCTCGCACTTCTCCTATGACACCTGCGAACTCCCCTGGAAGGGGGGGCAACACTGAGACTGATTAGGTGATGTCTTCTTCCCAGTTCTGGTCTTTCTGGCCTTCCCACCTGATTCTAGCACTTCTCCCAAGTATTTCGATTGCCAACTCCCCTGGAAATGGGGATAGAACTGAGACTAATTAGGTTCCCACCTGCTTCTCGCGCTTCTCCTATGCTGACTGTCAACTCCCCTAAAATGGGGGCGTCACTGAAACTGATCAGGTTCTCAGTTCCCACCTGCTTCTAGCACTTCTCCTAAGTATTTCGACTGCCAACTCACCTGGAAGGTGGGGCAATACTGAGACTGATTAGGTGAAGTCCTCCATCCCAGTTCTGGTCCTTCTGGCCTTTACACTTGCTCCTAGCTCTTCTCCCAAGTATTTCGATTGCCAACTCCCCTGGAAATGGGGACAGCACTGAGACTAATTAGGTTCCCACCTGCTTCCAGTACTTCTTTTAAGTATTTCGACTGCCAACTCCCCTAGAAATGGGAGCAACACTGAGACTGATTAGTTTACTTCCTCTCGTCTGGCCTTCCCACCTGCATCTAGCACTTCTCATATGCCGACTGCCAACTCCCCTGAAAGGGGGGGCAACACTGAGACTGATTAGGTGATGTCTGACAGGTTGACCTGTCAACGTCCTCCTTCCCACCTGCTGCTAGCACTTCTCCTATGCTCTCTGTAACCCCCTCAGTAAATAAGGGCAGCATTGAGAATTATTAGGTGATTTCCTCCTTCCCACCATCATGCTTCTAGCACTTCTTCTATGCCGACTGCCAACTCCCCTATAAAGGGGAGGGGCAGCAATTAGACTAATTTGGTCATTTCCTCCTTCCCACCTAGAAATGGGGGCAACATTGAGACTGATTAGGTTCCCACCTGCTTCTAGTACTTCTCCTAAGTATTATGACTGCCATCTCCCCTAGAAATGGGAGACACTGAGACTGATTAGTTGACGTCCTCCTTCCCAGTTCTGGTCATTCTGGCCTTCCCACATGCTTCTAGCACTTCTCCCAAGTATTTGGACTGCCAACTCCCCTGGAAATGGGGATAGCACTGAGACTAATTAGGCCTAGGGATGATCCCGATATAACATCATATCATTCTAACATATCCTGGTCTGGTCCCAGCATGATCTCAATGTGATCCGTATGTGATCCGAACAGGATTCTGATATAACCTAACATGATCCCAGCATGATCTCAATGTGATCCGTATCTGATGTCAATGTGATCCAAACATGATTCCGATGTGACCCTGGCGTGATTCCAATGTGATCCTAGTATGATTCCAGAATGATCATTTCATGCTGATTTGCCGCGTTGCTTGATCGCTTTTACCCTAACATGTTGAGGATGGTTGGAAGCCCCCCTCCCCCAGTATGATTATTTCTTGCTTCTTTGCCGCATTGAAATTGAAATTGAAATTGTTACATCCGAGTAATGCGCCGCTCTCAGGACGTGAAGTTAAGGACACCACTGCGTAAGCCGGAGCTAGCAGTAGTCACCATAGACTTGCCGCATTCCTTTATCGCTTGTACCATGCAGGGTAATTCAAAGCGCGCGCTTTTGCGCTTTCGAGCGCTGACTTTTTGACCCCCTCTGCGCTTTAAGCGCAGTTTTTGCAACCCCCTGTGGGCGCAGCAAGCAATTTTGTGCTTTTTGCACTACATAGCGCAGTTTTTTTGTTTTCAAGTGCGCTAAAGCGCTGGCCAATTTGTCCATTTGAAGTACCCTGGTACCGTGTGATGTTGAGGATGGTTGGAATTCCAACTCCTGGACTGTAACAAACGTACACATACCGTATGATTCCGACTTATTTGGGTGAACTCATCTGCAACGATTGAACTCATCATCTTCGAGCTCGTAATTTGAATGTTGAATCAGATAGGAGTACCTCTCGTTCTGTGATATGATGATTGATGGCGGAGGAGTGGTAGAAGATGTTGGTTCTGGTGCTGCCAATACCCCCTGGATTGATAACTTGATAGTACAGAGTTGGCCTTACATTGGGGAGTATACCGCAGCCCCGAGGAGGGCGAGGCCCTCAGGTTGGGGGATCTGGCTGCCATCAGTGTATAACTACTGGCCTACATGGGCGGTGTTTTGGTAGATGCAGTGGTAGCTAGGGTGTTGGGGGTGGGGTGGGGGATAGAGAGGGGGGGGGGGGGGGGGGGGGGGGGGCTCCAAGGGGCTTGGAGGATGATCCTGGGAGCCTTAGGTGGTGGGGGGCAGGGTTAATTTTTAGGAATTAAAATTCTTTAAAACTAGAATCACGTAGTGCTATTGTTGGCCAAATCTTGTTACAAAACTAAAGATTGTGGTGCTATTGTTGGTCCGGCTTCAACCTCTAACAATAGCACCAGCTCAAAAAGTGTGGCCTGGCGAACACAAAGTGTAATAAACCAGAACTTTCAATTCATACCCTGGTAGTTCTTTGGTTAGACCAACAAGAAGCAGTTTGTGATTTAGAACCCCCATATAACACGTACCCCCAGAAAGCCAGTCAGCTAACCGGCCCCAAAAGTAACCAGTCAGTCTGCCAAACACCTGTCAGCCTACCAATAACCCACCCAGCCAGCTAGTCAGGTAGGACTGGGGGGATGTCACTCATGGCAGGGTTGGGTATAGGTCGGATGTCTTTGTGGGAGGGATGGAGGTGATGCATAACTGCATTCCATACTTGGGTAAAGGGGGTGGCCGGGCCGGGATGGCCCAAGGGGTAGGCAAGATGGAGGAGTTGGTGGCCCTTTTCCTTGCAAAGGTGGGGGTGATATCCCCCCCAGTCTAGAGGGGATGTTGGTTAATAATATTCGGGGCCCGGCCGGGATAGTATCTAGGACCTGAACCCAGGGGTGAGTGTTTCGTAGGCTGTGTGCTTTGTGTGTGAGACCAAGAGGAGGGTGCGGGACTGCGGGTTGGGACGGAGTGGGTTTGGGCTACCTTGGCACTGGTGAGTGCCCATTTTAGGTTGGTCTTCCTTGGCACCCAGAAGGAAATGTGTCAGTGATGCTCATGTAGTCCTGTCCATACATGAGATTGTGGGTCTGGGCTGGCCCCGAACAGGTGGTCATGAGGGTGGGGGAAATATTGGAGGGAGAGTGATGGGTGGCATAAGAGTGGCCATGGTGACCTGTCTGATTGGAGTTTTAGACACCCAACAATGAAAGGAATTGAAGGAGGGTGATTTGGGGAGCGGAGGCAGGGGTGATGTCCTTGAGTCGTTGGAATAGTCTGGCTGGATCTTACGCAGAGTACCCTTGGTAGTGTGGGCGCCCCATGCTGGGCACGGTTGCTTGGGTTGTGTTGTATAGGTGTTGGAGTCTGTTGGCCGAGGGAGTGGGGAGGTGATCAGTGCACTAGTGCAGTGCAGGGTACTTCAAAAATGGCCAAATTGGCCAGCGCTTTAGCGCACTTGAAAACAAAAAAACTGCGCTTTGTAGTGCAAAAAACGCAAAAATTGCTTGCAGCGCCCACAAGGGGATGCAAAAAACTGCGCTTATAGCGCAGAGGGGGTCAAAAAGCCAGCGCTCAAAAGCGCAAAAGCGCGCGCTTTGAATTACCCTGGTGCAGTGACCAGATGGGAAGAATAGGTATGTGGTGGTGGGGTGGATTTGTGGAGCTCCATTGGGTTGGTCGTGGGGGCGGAGCGCTGTTTGGGTATGATATTGCCCAGCGGCTGGGATGTCCAGGGGTCTATGTGGATGAGTTGCATGAGGTTGCGGTAACCGTGGGCATTGAATTGGCCTGTCAGGATTGGCTGCCCTTAGGATTGGGCGTTGGTGAGGTGGTGGTCCTTCCTGGGGGGGTAAGAGGGGTTGTTAGCGAGTGTGGTGTGCGACAGTGCGAGTCTGTGAGATAGATACATTTACATAATATGAGCCAAACAGTGCCGAGACAGGACAGCAGCACATCCTGCCTACCGTACCATTTTATAACATGTAGCATGAGTTTTTTTGAGTCACCTCCACAAACCTTGAAAACAAATAAGGAGCATAATATTCAAAGAAAGTAAGCCAACAGTGGGCCTCTTTGTGTGCAATGATGTGTTTATGGGTCTCTTTTTTATGGGCCTCTTTATGGGCACGGATGATTTATGACCCTATGAATTAGAGAATTCGCATCATGTTGGCTCAGTTCTCATGGGATAACTACCTCCATAGGTCAGTTGGGAGAGCGCAGGATTGAAGTTCAGTTATTAATCCTAATGTCGTTAGTTTGATTCCCGACTGGAGACGAATATGAAACCTCCTTAAGGTGCTTGCTCCCCTTAGTGTAGTGGCCCAGCATTGCCGCCCTTCACGCGGTCGACCCCGGTTCAAACCCCGGTGGGGAGGTCTTCTTGGCGGGCCCTATACTGGATATTTGGCAGGCTGTACTAGGACCTGGCCGGTGCGGAAATCCATCCGTGGGTGGTTATCAATTACATAGAAAAGGACCATTACACCGTGATACGGACATGCCAGACTTCAAAGCTTCCAGCTGCATGCCGTCCCGGTACGCACACACCATCGTGTGTACCAGACGGTGCATGGAATTTGCAACCCACACTCCTTCTACCGCCACCGGCTATCGTGAGGGGTACCGCCCCCCCTGGCCCCCTGCTCCCCCCACCCCCACCCCCACCAACCCCCCCGGTTTGATGGTGTTGTCCCATGTTATAGTAGAAATTGAAGACACACACACCACCTTCTTCATGGAACACACCCAAACCATCAGGGACTGGTAGGACCAGGCCACTAACCTCATGGGAGACAATTCCCTCCCATCCCACCTCCTCCAAGTAAAAAACAACAAACAAACTCTCCTTGCAAAGGGACTAGACCTCGGCCATACATCTCAGCAACCAGATTATGAAACCTATTAGGATGGCCCTCGCCACTATGTTTGACACCTGACCTACTAGGAACCAGACCCCAAGATTGCTTGGACAGCCAGAATGCAATTCATCAGAAATAACACCCACAAATGTATTGACGCCTCCTACTACAAACACCACACCATCCGTAAGAACAGCTCCCCCGACGACCTGGCGCATGGCATGCTGTCTCTACCCCAGACCTTCTTGCTCCCCCAACCCCAGCCAAGCTCCTCCACCTCCTACATGGCAACCAACACAGCCTGAACCACCTCCTTGGCTTCAGAGCCCAAAAGAGGAAGGCTAACTATCAACTGGGGCAGTACCCGGTGCACCAGTCTTGGTCCTTCGCAGGTGCGGGTGTTTCGTAAAGCAGCGGTCCTCCGAGTGGGTCGACTTGCTGGGACATGGGCCCCAAGTGCAATCCAGGCGTCTCTTGAGGGAACCGGAACCCTGAGAACCAGATCCCTGCCCACGCTGAAATGCAGCATTGGCAGGAACCTGGGGAGTGTCCCGGGACCAACCAGGATGCCTGGAGTCGGACTTGGGGAGAGATACATTCAAGATGTCTAGAGCCCTATATTCTGCAAGACAGGACCAATACTCAACAGGCTGATTGTTATACAACATCGTACCATACTTGATCCGCAGCGACTCAAAGCGGTTCAGACGGATACCCTGAACTATAGTTTCCATGGCGTGGCGCTGAGTCTGTGGATGCCCAGCACTGCGGAGGTCAGTTCAGAGGCCGCGAACCTTGCGAAAGAAGTCATCTACGCGGTCAGTAGGGCCCATGACTGAACCAAGAAGCTCGGTTCGCACGAGAGGGACTCTAGAGGCAAGGGCATCAGACTGCTTCCTCTGGATATCAAGAAAGATATCCCGAGGTTTGGCAAAGCCCTGGTATACCTTGACCATATCATCCTCCATGTTCGCGAGCATCATGGTTAAGCACATGAACTCCTGACGGTCCAGGGGCAGGGCACTGAAACCCAACAGTGCAGGATCTACACGAGACTCACCATGAGATGCCGAAGATCCAGCAGCAGGAGCAGGGGTATGAGGAGCCAAAGACCTACGAATATCCAGAAAATACTCAGCAGCAAGACCAGCGTCATAAGCGCGCTGGTCATCTAAGTTCCTAATCTCAGGCAGGGACCTCGCAAAACTCACTACCAGCTCGAAATCAGGGCTAACAGGACAGAAAGGGAGGGGTACTTTCACAAACTGGTAACCTCGCCTATCGTTATCCCTACGCCTCACGCCACCAAAAGTTACACCATTACTGGAGGGATAGTTGATCCCTGAAGTGACCGGACCAAGGAAGGACCGACACTGGGAACCTAGCTCAGAGAACACCATCACTCGGCGATGACAAGACTTGACACTCACATTAGCCATAGTAGCCTGTGTTATTGTCCGTCGAGTCGGACACTGAGTTGGCATAGCGCACGCGTGGTCCTGTGGCTCCAGGACCCGGGTTGCCTGCCGCCGGGCCATAGGCTAGCTATGGCCCGCACGTGTCTTCGGAACCTTCCTGAAGACTTCCTTTTCTATATAGCCGCACGAGTTGCGATGATAAGCTATCTGCTCTTCAGTCCTCACTGTGTAACAACTCTATTGATTGAAAGGTTATCGGCCCGACCGCTACCCGCAGACAGCGCCCCTGCGCCAGTGCCAAGTGGATCTTCAGCCCTGCACAAGGTGACAGTTTTCCCTCAGACTACCTCGACGGCTTGAGTACTGCTTTTGGCCCTGGATTGTCTACGTAATCACGTGAGAAATCTAACCTGCGCTGCCTCGCCTACTGCCCACACAACTCTCCCGTTGTCTCTACCATCCGTCACTAACGAAACGTAGACGCAGTCCAGGAGTCTGAGTAGATCTTCGACGTGAGTTGCACACTCATCAGATCACACACAGCGTTGCGCAATCCCACAAGGATTGCTTGTGCCACGGAGTATCAACCCTGCACACCCTCGAAGACCCCCCCCCCCCCCCCCCCCCCCCCCCCCCCCCCCCCCCTCCCTGTAATTCCGTCACCCATTTCCCTCTTTCTGCTCCTATCTCCACCATTCCAGACCAACAGGACCCATTTGGTTCCCCCTTTGTTGCTACCACTCCATCACCTCCACCTCCGAACCGCACACCAAGAACTGAAGCCCAACAAGCTTCACACCCGGATTACCCACAGGCCGGTTTATTAACCCGGTGTGAAGACCAAGACCCCAAGACCCCAGCGCCGCGACAGACACCATGGCAACCCCAGCCAAGCTCCCTGCACTCATCTTCGACGGCACACCTGCTGTCCCATGGCACAAGTTTGGACCCTTCCTTCTCCGTCACGTCAGGTCCCACCCGGGGTGCATCGCCGTTGCCATTGGGGCAGCGAAGGACGTCGTCCCCGCCGGTGAGCCAGCAGATGCCGACGAATACCCGATGGAGGAATCTCATTACCCGAATGTGGACAATGCTAATGCAGGTATTGCGGCTCGTGCTGTTCCCTACCCAATCAACATGGTAAAGAACGCTGTTGCACTCAATGAGATCCTCAAGCATTGTTCTGAACCCATCCAACAGGCCGTCCTAGCTATTACTAACGTTGCTGCTAAAGCCTACAGGTTCCTCAAGACCTCATATGGAGAAAGGAACTCTGACCTCGAGACAGGGGCAGTGAGATCCATGTATAACCTCAGCATGACAGCTACTGAGCCACTACAAACCTACCTCTCTCGCAGTTATGAGCTCTATACCTTGCTTCCCCAAGTGAATGGGGTCAGCAACACCTCCATCCCTGCATTCCTCAGCATAATTGTTCAAGGACTTACACCTCGTCCAGAATACAATGGATTCAGGTTTTCCTTTCACAACTGTGTATGCCCTGATTTTGCCTCCTTTCAGACCCAGATCATCAGGTACCAGGTGTCTAACCAGATCTCTGACTCCAGCATCTCTCCAGAAGAGACTGAGCACATGGCAGCTGCTGGTTTCCAAGGCCGCCCAAGAAAGGACCGTCTCCCATCTATCTCGGGGAAAGGCCCGTTTTGCGCGGATATAGCGAATGGATTGATTATATGCGTATTTGTATTTTATCGTACCGATCAGGTGTCGTCAGGCTTGAGCCATGGTTCGAAAAGAGTGTATCTTTGCGACGGACCCATACCATCCCGTTCCGCCCATATATTCGCGGATACAGAAGCTCGACCACTGTTACCTTGATCGCTCATTAACTCGCGAGATGTAATACGCTCTCGTATGTGAAGGAAATTGCTGCGTATAGGCTCTCTTGGTGGCGATTCTCGCGTTCCTGCCGAATGTAGCCCCTCATTCCAAGATCGGTAGGAAGCATAGACAGAGCTGAATGTGCTCGAACTGCGTAAATTAGAAATAGCATTCCTCGAAAACAAGGTTTGTGTGAAGGCCTGTCTCCTGTTTTGCGACTGCCCCTCCCGTTGCGACAACGAACTGCTACTTCAATGCTTTGTGCGTGTGTCACCAGGTACATCACGTGATTCGATGACGTGTCAGTTCCGTAGTAAATCTTCAAGGACATTTTCACTAAGCCACGCCACCCGAAATTGCAGCTGTGATGTTTACACCTCCCTCCCTGACGGCTGCCCCTTAGCGCCTCATGCCCGCAATAGTTGCGATTATCTTTCACGACTACTCGAACTTTTGTCAGCATTATTAATCTCTGTCTTAGTCATAACTATCAATTTTATTCTGCAGCCCTCCAAGAAGTCGCAATTACGACGGCGAATTCATTCGCACCTGCACTATGCCCCCCACCCCCCCCCCCCCCCCACCCCCACCCTACCCCCCCCCCCACCCCCACCCTACCCCCCCCCACCCCCACCCTACCCCCCCCCCACCCCCCCCACCCCTCCCCCTCTCTGTAGTTAAGTTGGGGGGGGAGGGGGGGGGGGGGGGGGGGGGGGGGGGCGAGAAGACTTCAGTCCTGCGGCGATTTCTCCCGTTTTTTCAGCATAGGTTACCCGAGGGTACTCCATCTTCCTCCTCCACCTAAGTAGTAAACGTCTTCGCTCCGTTCTCGCTACATTTCCGCCTGTCCGCTCCAAACAGTGATACGTAGCAACTACGCACGCACAGGCGTACCTGTCGACCGACCAACGGACACTGTACCATGAAATCCATGATACTCCGAGGATCTACCAATGCGCGCGTGCAATCCCAAAGAACGGGCCGCACTCGTTCAGTTGGAGTGTTTGCATCCAGCAGCAAGTATGTTCTGATCACCGGTACGTCAGTGTGTGGGGGGGGAGGTCTGGGTTCAAGGTGGGGGGTGGTAGTGGCGGTCCATCTGTGTGTGTGGGGGGGGGGCCTGGGAGTAAGATGGATTAAGGTGGGGTGGTGATGGTGGTGGTCGATGTGTGTGATTGTGTGTGTGTGTGCTTGTTTGTCTGTGCTTGTGTGTGTTATGTTTGTTTGTGCTTGCATGTGTATGGTGTTTGTGTGCGTGTGTGTGTGTGTGGTTTGTGTGTTAGTGTTTTTCTATTTATTCTGTTGGTGTCTGTGTTTGTGTATTTATTTTGTGCGTGTTTGCGGATTGTGTATTTATGTTTTTGTGTGTATGTGGTATGTGTATTTGTGTTAGTGTATTTATGTTTGTGTGTGTATGTGCATGCAGTTTGTGTTTCTGTGTATTGGGTACCAGAATGCACTTGCAGAAGGAACACTTACAAACACACGCAGACACACACACACATCGACCTACACACCAACACACACACACACCTCCCCCCCCCCCCCCTGCTAGCCTCCTGATCAGTGCAATTAATAACGTACGTTCTAAGTATGAAGCGTGAAATCCCCTCTGAGCTTGATGAACCCAAGTGTTGAACTAGCACGTTGAACCCCCCTGCGGAATGAAGGAACAACGGTACGGAAACGAATATTTGGCAGCCAACAGCCCTTCTAAGGGCGCCCGGCGCCCAAAACTGAAAGTCAGATTTCTATCAGTGGCGCGAATCATTAGCCCTGCTATTTCGCAAGCCTTCATCCGCAATGATAATCAATAATCCCATAATTTTAATATTTGTGGGGTGTATGGCTGTGTAGGATAACAGGAAGCACGGACCCAATACATTGAAATGAAAGATCTAACTCATGAAACCCTGAACGTTGATGTACCCTTGAACAACCCTATTCCGTTTCGATGATTGGCTCAATGGTAGGGCTCGTTGAAATCAGAAGGTGCAGGGTTTGAATCCCTACAGGAGCACTTCAGTGTTTGCGGTCGCTGTCAACCGCCATGGTAGCTTTGACCAGGTAAAGTAGCAGCTCGTTCCCTACCATGTAAGACGGGGATCCCTTAATACCACGCCCTACTAAGCGTTATCATTACTTCCAAGAATCCTGTTGTCCACACCCATGTGCTTACATTATGTAACGTACTCAGGCCTTATGAGAGTGGTGCAGTCCTAGTGTGTACATGTATACACACTAGAATTAACGTTAATTAACTTTGATCACATTTAATTGAATGGAATAAAATCAAATTAAAATAACACAACGTTAAATACAATGAAATTAAAATCAATTAAAATCAATTGAATTCAGAATTCTGATAATTTCGCTCGGGACGCGCCTGAATTCTAGTGTCTACTTCTGTACACGGCAGGGTTTTTCAGAACATATCGTTGCACGTCTCATACGCAGATTTCATAGGGTCCTCTACATTGCTAAGTTTATTTCAGAACATGAAACCAATAAAGCTCAAACGACTGTTAGCAGTTAGCGGGTTACATCCTCAAGGCCGCGGAAAAAAATCAGAAATGCAAGTACAATGATCGGATATATTTGATGGCTATATGTGATGGCTGCTCTATTCTCTATGAAAGTGCCCTCCTGTTTGTTTAGCCTCGTCGCCAGCGTGTAGATGCTTTTTATTAAGTGCCCGTAAAGTTGCTGCACCTGCTTTGCTCCCTCGCCTCCCTCGCCTCGCCCCACTCCCTCTCTCCCTCTCTCCCTCTCTTCCTCCTCTCCCTCTCCCTCTCCCTCTCCCTCTCCCTCTCCCTCTCCCTCTCCCTCTCCCTCCTCCTCCTCCCCCCCCTCCCCCTCCTCCCTCACCCCTCACCCCTCACCCTCACCCCTCACCCCTCACCCCCTCACCCCTCACCCTCACCTCACCCTCACCCATCACCCTCCCACCTTCCCCCTCCCCCTCCCCCCGCCCCCCCCCTCAACGCCTTCCCCACCTCCATCCTCCCTTGTCCTTCCTCCCTCCCCCCCTCCCTCCCCCTCCCCTTCCCCCCTCCCTCCTCCCCCTACCCTCCTCCTCCTCCTTCCTCCTCCCTCCTCCTTCCCCCTCCTCCCCCCTCCCCCCCTCTCCCCTCCCCCCCCTCCTTCCTCCCTCCTCTTCCTCCCTCCTCCCCCTCCCCCCCCCTCCCCCCCCCTCCCCCTCCCTCTCCTCCCCCTCCTACCCCTCCTACCCCTTTACCCCTCCTACCCCTCCTACCCCGCCTCCCCCCTCCCCCCCCTCCCTCCTCCCTCCTCCCTCTCCCTCTCCCTCTCCTCTCCCTCTCCCTCTCCTCTCCCTCTCCCTCTCCCTCTCCCTCTCCCTCTCCCTCTCCCTCTCCCTCTCCCTCTCCCTCTCCCTCTCCCTCTCCCTCTCCCTCTCCCTCTCCCTCTCCCTCTCCCTCTCCCTCTCCCTCTCCCTCTCCCTCTCCCTCTCCCTCTCCCTCTCCCTCTCCCTCTCCCTCTCCCTCTCCCTCTCCCTCTCCCTCTCCCTCTCCCTCCCTCTCCCTCTCCCTCTCCCTCTCCCTCTCCTCCTCCCTCTCCCTCTCCCTCTTCCTCTCCCCTCTCCCTCCCTCCCTCCCTCCCTCTCTCTCTCTCTCTCCCTCCATCCCTCCCTCAGACAGAAGCAGAAGCAATAGACAGAGGCAAGGGCTTTGACAGTGACAGAGACAAGGGCATACGCATACATTGTTGGACATACACATTCACCGTTGGACATAAATATACATTGCTGGACATTTACATACACTGTTGGACACACACATACACTGTTGGGTATGCACATACACTGCCGGACAAACACATACACTGTCAGACATTCACATGCACTGTTCGGGGTGGGAATGGGATAGCCATGAGGGGTGGGGGTCGCATCAGGGGTGGAGATGGGGTTGGGGCTGCCAACTTGAGTATGGCAGCCATCATGGGTGGGGTGGGGTGGGGGATGCCATTAGGGGTGGGTGGGGTGGTGGCGGGTGGGTGGTGGTGTGTTTGGTGTGTGTGTGTGTGGGGGGGGGGGGGGGGGGGGGGGGGGGGGGGGGGGGGGGGGGGGGGGGCTTGTGGACGCGAGGCAGACTATACGTAAAGTGGCCCTAGCACTTGCTGTCTGTACAATGCAGGAGCCAATCTAATTAGATAATATGTATACCTCATAGTCAAGTGCTAGTCTATAGGTCTGCCAGAAGTAAAGCTGTCCAGCTGAATTATTTATGTTCTCAGATTGCCCTTCCTCTCCCTCTCCCTCTCCCTCTCCCTCTCCCTCTCCCTCTCCCTCTCCCTCTCCCTCTCCCTCTCCCTCTCCCTCTCCCTCTCCCCTCTCCCTCTCCCTCTCCCTCCCTCCTCTCTCCTCTCTCTCTCCTCCTCATCCCTCCCTCAGACAGAAGCAGAAGCAATAGACAGAGGCAAGGGCATTGACAGTGACAGAGACAAGGCATACGCATACATTGTTGGACATACACATTCACCGTTGGACATAAATATCATTGCTGGACATTTACATACACTGTTGACACACACATACACTGTTGGGTATGCACATACACTGCCGGACAAACACATAACACTGTCAGACATTCAGATGCACTGTTCGGGGTGGGAATGGGATAGCCATGAGGGGTGGGGGTCGCATCAGGGGTGGAGATGGGGTTGGGGCTGCCAACTTGAGTATGGCAGCCATCAAGGCTGGGGGGGGGGGGGATGTGCCATTAGGGGGGGGGGGGGGATGGCAGTGGTGGTGGTGTGTTTGGTGTGTGTGTGGTGTGGTGGGGGGGGGGGGGGGGGGGGGCT
>JACBWV010000099.1:10929298-10972489 GCA_013435795.1 Chlamydomonas sp. ICE-L | reverse complement strand
GGGGGTGGGCTTGTGACGCGAGCAGACTATCGTAAAGTGGCCCTAGCACTTGCTGTCTGTACAATGCAGGAGCCAACCTAATTAGATAATATGTATACCTCCTAGTCAGTGCTAGTCTATAGGTCTGCCAGAAGTAAAAGCTGTCCAGCTGAATTATTTATGTTCTCAGATTGCCCTCCCTCTCCCTCTCCCTCTCCCTCTCCCTCTGCCCTCTCCCTCTCCCTCTCCCTCTCCTCCCCTCCCTCAACTGCACAAGACAAATACACACATCTCCCCCCCCTTCCTCCCCCTCCTCTCCCTCCTCCCCCTCCTCCCCCCCCTCCCCCTACCCCCTACCCCCCCCCCCCATCCCTCCTCCCTGTTGGACATACACACACATTGCTGGACATTCACATACACTGTTGGACACACACATACACTGTTGGGTATGCACATACACTGCCGGACATACATGTACACTGTCAGACATTCACATACAATGTTTGGGGTGGGGGTAGGATAGCCATGAGGGGTGGGGGGTCGCATCAGGGGTGGAGATGGGGTTGGGGCTGCCATCAGGGTTATGGCAGCCATCAAGGGTGGGGGAAGGGATGCCATTAGGGGTGGGTTGTGGTATGTGGGTGTGGGTGGGGGGGGAGGGGGGGGGGGGGGGGGGGGGGGGGCTTGTGAATGCGTGGCAGACCATATGTAGGGTGGCCCCAGCACTTGCTGTCTGTACAATGCGGCGCCAACCTAATTAGATAATATGTATACCTCCTAGGCAGCTGCTAGTCTATAGGCCTGCTATAAGTAAAGCTGTCCAGCTGAATTATTTGTGTTCTCAGATTGCATCCCCTCTCCCTCTCCCTCTCCCTCTCCCTCTCCCTCTCCCTCTCCCTCCCTCCCTTCCTCCCTCCCTTCCTCCCCCTCCCTCCCTCTCTCTCTCCCTCCATCCCTCCCTCAGACAGAAGCAGAAGCAATAGACAGAGGCAAGGGCATTGACAGTGACAGAGACAGGGGCATACGCATACACTGTTGGTCATACACATACATTGCTGGACATTCACATACACTGTTTGGTATGCACATACACTGCCGGACATACACGTTCACTGTCAGACATTCACATACACTGTTCAGGGTGGGGGTGGGATAGCCATGAGGGGTGGGCGTCGCATCAGGGGTTGAGATGGGGGTGGGGCTGCCATCAGGGGTATGGCAGCCATCAAGGGTGGTGGTGGGGGGGGGGGGGGGGATGCCATTAGGGGTGGGTAGGTGGTGGCGGGTGGGTGGTGGTGTGTTTGGTGTGTGTGTGTGGAGGGGGGGGGGGGGGGGGGGGGGGGGGGGGCAGGAGGGGCTTGTGAATGCGTGGCGGACTATATGTAGAGTGGCCCCAGCACTTGCTGTCTGTACAATGCAGGCGCCAACCTAATTAGATTATGTGTATACCTCCTAGGCAGCTGCTAGTTTATAGGTCTGCTATAAGTAAAGCTGTCCAGCTGAATTATTGATGTGCTCAGATTGCGGGCACCTGCCTAGTAGGCGGATCTGCAGGGTTCAATTGCTGTGTTTAGATTGCAAGGTTGGCAGGCAATATGTAGAGCGGCTCCAGCACTTACTAACTGTACTTCGCAGGCGCCAACCTTATTATATTATATGCATAGCCGCTAGGCAGCTGCTAGTCTAGTGGTCAGCTAAATGTAAAGCAGGTAAGCTGAATTAGTTATGTGCTCAGATTGCAGGCACTTGCCTACTCTATTTATTTGCAGGGTTCAAGTACTTTGTTTAGATTGCACACGTGGCAGATGATATGTAGAGCCAATGATATTTTTGGTGCTTATGCCCAGAATAAATCATTTGACTATTTGAGTCACACTTGAATCTGGTTTGAATTGAAAAATGAAAAAAGGTAACAAGACCTTGAACTTGGTTATATGGCTACATCCAGCAATTTGGCTGGCTGGAGCTATGTACCGGTCTGGTTTATAAGCCCTAGCAAGTATGATACTCCTGTTTTGAATTGTCACATGGTTTTACAGAAATTTGGGCAGACTACTTTGTTAACATGTAACGAGGAAATGTAACAAAAACATGTAAGCAAAAAGACGATTTGCCAACTGAATTTCAGATCTAATCTTGAGACAGTCAAAGCCATAGACCCCTTTGCCAAGTTAGTTTTGCCATTCTTTTCTGAGACCCAGTTATAGGGGTAAAATGAAATGTGCCAATACTTCATATTGCCAATACTTCCGGCGCGTACAGGAGTCTCCACATTGTATTCGTTACACGAGTCACCCATTCTGTATGTGTCATAAGTTTCCAGCATTCTATTTGTTACAAGAGTCGCCCGTATGAATGTATGTGTTTCACAAGTTTCCAGCATTGAATTCGTTATACAACCAAGCGTCCAAGCCGTATCTAAAAGTCATCTGCAGATGTCTCCAGCATTGTACCGGTATTCGTTACACGAGTCAGCCGTATATATAGATGATCTACAGAAGTCTCCAACATTGTATTCGTAACACAAGTCACCTGTATGAATCTACACGTTTCAAAAGTCTCCAGCATTGTATTCGTAACACAAACAAGCCGAATCTAGAAATGATATACAGATGTCTCCGACATTGTATTCGTTACACCAGTCAGCCGTATCTATAGATGATCTACAAAAGTCGCCAGCATTGTATTCGTTATATGAGTCATCCGTATGAATAATATGTTTTAGATTGAATTCGTTACCACAGACTTGAACTTGGCTACACCTTCACTGTCTTCGGTAGTAATACACAGTAATCAATCAAAAATCAAAATAAAAGCATACTTCTGAAATATATATTAGATGCAATCTCTTCATACAATCATTCCGCATATGTTTGACTTACCACGCATATACCGGTATAAAGAATAAGACTTATGTTCATGCATTGAAATGTAGTAATAGTTGTTTTCCAGGTAGTTGTGGGCCAGTCTATTTTTATCAGATATTTGTCACTACCATACGAGCAGTTGACTGCTTATAGTATAAACGCGATTGGCACAGCAAAGGAAGTCCTACACAGATAGTCTGCTAGACTTGGCCTGGCATGAAGGAATCTCAACAGCATGGCTTGAAGGAATCTCCCCACTTCTGCATCTGCTTCAGAACCCTGCGGGGCACACACCAGGGGCGGGGCACACTTCGTACCGGTCGGACCAAACGCCAGTGTTCGCTGGTACGCATTCAAACCAGCACTCACAGTGGCAGTCAGGTGCGCTGCTCATGCTGTAGTGGATGAACTATCTTGAAATTGTCCGAGAATGCTATTGGATTAAACAAAGTCTCTATTCAATCCTTTGCCAATAGCGATTGGTTGTCAGAGAGGGCTCCCTGCGAAAATGCGCATCGCTCTGGTGTCCAACCTCCGATCCCCTACCTCCGAAAAATCGCATCGCCTGCCGCGACTCAGCTATCCCAGCCTCCTGCACCTAAGGCTGGATCTTGATCTTAATTCGTTAGTCGTCTGCTGAAAACCCACCATGCCCATGCCTGTACTCTTGCCCATTCTCTTACTCAGTGAACCACCCCTCATCCACTTGGATTTCTTGCAGGCCAACAATGACCCCCCAGAAGCTGGCACCTTAGGTAAGAGGCTTTCATTCTACCGTCTTCCATAGGTTCATGAAGGCGAATTCAAAAGTCAAGCAAGCTCATGCCGCAATGCCATGCTTTACTTACCGCCCTGCCCTGATCTGGACCTTCTCGGCCTCACTCCCATCTCATGGCATGCACTACCATCCTCCCCATCTTGCAGAACCCTGCATACTGCCCTTCAGTTCTCTCCAACACATGCCCAGTTCTGTTCATCACCGTCATGCCCCTTGCTGTGCTCCCTGACCTCCATTGCTCTCTAATGCATGCCCTGCTATGCTCATCACATCCCTGCCCCTTGCCATGCTCCCTTCCCTTCCTTGATCTCTAGCGCTTGCCCTGCTCTGCTCATCATCATCCTGCCCCTTGCCGTGCACCCTACCCTTCATTACTGCTTGCAATGGTGCTGCATACCTCTCACCTGATTATTGTGCTGTTGCTTATTGTCTCGCTGCTTGTAGCAGTGCTGTGTATAGCTTCATGCTTATCGTGGTGCTGCATATTGTCTTCCTGCTCGCAATGGTGCTGCGTACTGCTTACCTTATTAGTGTGGTGTTACTTCTTGTCTTCCTGCTTTCAGCAGTGCTGGGTACTGCTTACCTGCTTATTGTGGTGCCGCATACTGCCGTGCTGCTTACAGTTGTGCTGGGTACTGCCTTCCTTTTTATTGTGGTGTTGCTTATTGTCTCGATGCTTGCAGCAGTGCTGCGTACTCCTTAATGCTGATTGTGGTGCTGCCTACTGTCATGCTGCTTGCAGTGGCGCTGCGTACTCCTCGATGCTTATTGTTGTGCTGCTTACTGTCTTGCTGCTTCCAGTGGAGCTGTGTACTGCCTTCCTGCTTATTGTGGTGTTGCTTATTGTCTCGATGCTTACAGCGTTGCTGCATACTGCTACATGTTTATTGCGGTGCTGCTTACTGTCATGCTGCTTGCAATGGTGCTGCGTACTGCTCGATGCTTATTGTTGTGCTGACCACTGTCTTGCTGCTTGCAATAGTGCTGTGAACTGCCTTCCTGCTTATTGTGGTGTTGCTTATTGTCTTGATGCTTACAGCTTTGCCGCATACTGCTTAATGCTTATTGTGGTGCTGCTTACTGTTGTGCTGCTTGCAATGGCGCTGCGTCTTCCTTCATGCATATTATTGTGTTGCCTACTGTTTAGCTGCTCACAGTGGTGCTGTGTACTGCCTTCCTGCTTATTGTGGTGTTGCTTATTGTCTCAATGCTTGCAGCGTTGCTGCATACTGCTACATGTTTATTGTGGTGCTGCTTACTGTCATGCTGCTTGCAATGGTGCTGCGTACTCCTCGATGCTTATTGTTGTGCTGACCACTGTCTTGCTGCTTGCAATAGTGCTGTGAACTGCCTTCCTGCTTATTGTCTCAATGCTTACAGCTTTGCCGCATACTGCTTAATGCTTATTGTGGTGCTGCTTACTGTTGTGCTGCTTGCAATGGCGCTGCGTCTTCCTTCATGCTTATTATTGTGTTGCCTACTGTTTAGCTGCTTACAGTGGTGCTGTGTACTGCCTTCCTGCTTATTGTGGTGTTGCTTATTGTCTCAATGCTTGCAGCGTTGGTGCATACTGCTACATGTTTATTGTGGTGCTGCTTACTGTCATGCTGCTTGCAATGCTGCTGCGTTCTCCTCGATGCTTATTGTTTTGCTGACCACTGTCTTGCTGCTTGCAATAGTGCTGTGAACTGCCTCCCTGCTTATTTCGGTGTTGCTTATTGTCTCGATGCTTACAGCGTTGCCGCATACTGCTTAATGCGTATTGTGGTGCTGCTTACTGTTGTGCTGCTTGCAATGGCGCTGCGTCTTCCTTCATGCTTATTATTGTGTTGCCTACTGTTTAGCTGCTTACAGTGGTGCTGTGTACTGCCTTCCTGCTTATTGTGGTGTTGCTTATTGTCTCAATGCTTGCAGCGTTGCTGCATACTGCTAAATGTTTATTGTGGTGCTGCTTACTGTCATGCTGCTTGCAATGCTGCTGCGTTCTCCTCGATGCTTATTGTTTTGCTGACCACTGTCTTGCTGCTTGCAATAGTGCTGTGTACTGCCTCCCTGCTTATTTCGGTGTTGCTTATTGTCTCGATGCTTACAGCGTTGCCGCATACTGCTTAATGCGTATTGTGGTGCTGCTTACTGTTGTGCTGCTTGCAATGGCGCTGCGTCTTCCTTCATGCTTATTATTGTGTTGCCTACTGTTTAGCTGCTTACAGTGGTGCTGTGTACTGCCTTCCTGCTTATTGTGGTGTTGCTTATTGTCTCAATGCTTGCAGCGTTGGTGCATACTGCTACATGTTTATTGTGGTGCTGCTTACTGTCATGCTGCTTGCAATGCTGCTGCGTTCTCCTCGATGCTTATTGTTTTGCTGACCACTGTCTTGCTGCTTGCAATAGTGCTGTGAACTGCCTCCCTGCTTATTTCGGTGTTGCTTATTGTCTCGATGCTTACAGCGTTGCCGCATACTGCTTAATGCGTATTGTGGTGCTGCTTACTGTTGTGCTGCTTGCAATGGCGCTGCGTCTTCCTTCATGCTTATTATTGTGTTGCCTACTGTTTAGCTGCTTACAGTGGTGCTGTGTACTGCCTTCCTGCTTATTGTGGTGTTGCTTATTGTCTCAATGCTTGCAGCGTTGCTGCATACTGCTACATGTTTATTGTGGTGCTGCTTACTGTCATGCTGCTTGCAATGGAGCTGCGTACTCCTCGATGCTTATTGTTGTGCTGACCACTGTCTTGCTGCTTGCAATAGTGCTGTGAACTGCCTTCCTGCTTATTGTCTCAATGCTTACAGCTTTGCCGCATACTGCTTAATGCTTATTGTGGTGCTGCTTACTGTTGTGCTGCTTGCAATGGCGCTGCGTCTTCCTTCATGCTTATTATTGTGTTGCCTACTGTTTAGCTGCTTACAGTGGTGCTGTGTACTGCCTTCCTGCTTATTGTGGTGTTGCTTATTGTCTCAATGCTTGCAGCGTTGGTGCATACTGCTAAATGTTTATTGTGGTGCTGCTTACTGTCATGCTGCTTGCAATGCTGCTGCGTTCTCCTCGATGCTTATTGTTTTGCTGACCACTGTCTTGCTGCTTGCAATAGTGCTGTGTACTGCCTCCCTGCTTATTTCGGTGTTGCTTATTGTCTCGATGCTTACAGCGTTGCCGCATACTGCTTAATGCGTATTGTGGTGCTGCTTACTGTTGTGCTGCTTGCAATGGCGCTGCGTCTTCCTTCATGCTTATTATTGTGTTGCCTACTGTTTAGCTGCTTACAGTGGTGCTGTGTACTGCCTTCCTGCTTATTGTGGTGTTGCTTATTGTCTCAATGCTTGCAGCGTTGCTGCATACTGCTACATGTTTATTGTGGTGCTGCTTACTGTCATGCTGCTTGCAATGGTGCTGCGTACTCCTCGATGCTTATTGTTGTGCTGACCACTGTCTTGCTGCTTGCAATAGTGCTGTGAACTGCCTTCCTGCTTATTGTCTCAATGCTTACAGCTTTGCCGCATACTGCTTAATGCTTATTGTGGTGCTGCTTACTGTTGTGCTGCTTGCAATGGCGCTGCGTCTTCCTTCATGCTTATTATTGTGTTGCCTACTGTTTAGCTGCTTACAGTGGTGCTGTGTACTGCCTTCCTGCTTATTGTGGTGTTGCTTATTGTCTCAATGCTTGCAGCGTTGCTGCATACTGCTAAATGTTTATTGTGGTGCTGCTTACTGTCATGCTGCTTGCAATGGTGCTGCGTACTCCTTGATGCTTACTGTTGTGCTGACCACTGTCTTGCTGCTTGCAATAGTGCTGTGAACTGCCTCCCTGCTTATTTCGGTGTTGCTTATTGTCTCGATGCTTACAGCTTTGCCGCATACTGCTTAATGCGTATTGTGGTGCTGCTTACTGTTGTGCTGCTTGCAATGGCGCTGCGTCTTCCTTCATGCTTATTATTGTGTTGCCTACTGTTTAGCTGCTTACAGTGGTGCTGTGTACTGCCTTCCTGCTTATTGTGGTGTTGCTTATTGTCTCAATGCTTGCAGCGTTGCTGCATACTGCTACATGTTTATTGTGGTGCTGCTTACTGTCATGCTGCTTGCAATGGTGTTGCGTACTCCTCGATGCTTATTGTTGTGCTGGCCACTGTCTTGCTGCTTGCAATAGTGCTGTGAACTGCCTCCCTGCTTATTGTGGTGTTGCTTATTGTCTCGATGCTTACAGCGTTGCCGCATACTGCTTAATGCTTATTGTGGTGCTGCTTACTGTTGTGCTGCTTGCAATGGGGCTGCGTCTTCCTTCATGCTTATTATTGTGTTGCCTACTGTTTAGCTGCTTACAGTGGTGCTGTGTACTGCCTTCCTGCTTATTGTGGTGTTGCTTATTGTCTCAATGCTTGCAGCGTTGCTGCATACTGCTACATGTTTATTGTGGTGCTGCTTACTGTCATGCTGCTTGCAATGGTGCTGCGTACTCCTCGATGCTTATTGTTGTGCTGACCACTGTCTTGCTGCTTGCAATAGTGCTGTGTACTGCCTCCCTGCTTATTGTGGTGTTGCTTATTGTCTCGATGCTTACAGCTTTGCCGCATACTGCTTAATGCTTATTGTGGTGCTGCTTACTGTTGTGCTGCTTGCAAGTGGGCTGCGTCTTCCTTCATGCTTATTATTGTGTTGCTTACTGTCTTGCTGTGTCCAGTGGTGCTGTGTGCTGACTACCTGCTTATTGTGGTGTTGCTCATTGTATTGATGCTTGCACCAGTTCTGCGTACTGCTTACCTGCTTATTGTGTTGTATCTTATTGCTTTGATGCTTGCAGCCGTGCTACGTGCTGCTTACAAGGTTATGCAGGTGCTGCCTGCTGTCTTGCTTCTTACAATGGTGCCGCTTACTGCTTACTTTACTAATGTGGTGTTGCTTATTGTCTTGCTGCTTGCAGAGGTGCTGCGTACTGCTTACATGCTGATTGTGGTGTTGCTTACTGCCTCCCTGATTAATTTTTGCAGAGCAGCTTACTTCCTACCTGCTTATTGTTGTGCTGCCTACTGTCTTACTTATTGCCTCGATGCTTCCACCACTGCGTTCTGCAACTTGACTCACTATCTGACTCACAGCCTGTCTAACAACCTGACTTACTATCTGGCTCTTATTTATTTGCAGGGACCTGTGCTCTTATCGCTAGCAGGAATATTGCCCCCTCTCAATGCAGGTGCGGCACATTTTGCGACGTTGTATAGCCAAGGGAATTAATTAACTTGATTAAATGGGCAACATTTGATTCATCTAGTACCTGGCGCTCAACCTTCTAGGCCGGGCAGTTACCTGCTGGCAGCTTGCAAGTTGGTTAATCTGTTTTCACTGGGCCCTATTAGTGTTAGCAAATTCCTGCTTACCACCATAATCTCAAATCTTCTCGTTATGCCTGAAATGCAGTCAGACTCTGTTTGTACCTCAAGACGGCACACAGTTTGGCAACTAAGTAGAGGCCATGTTAGTGACATTGAAAACTATTTAGCTTGCAAGATGGTCAATATGCAATCACATTATTGTTATACTTCATTACTAAATTGCCATGTGTAGGCACCTGAACTAGCTTGCAAGGATACAAATATGTATTCACCTGACCCGCATGCTTCTGAAACACACCTTCATAACTAGATACAAATCTGAATGGACCAGAACGAGCTTGCAAGCTAGTTCATCTGCATTCACCAGACTCTCAGCCTTCTGGGCGAGTTGGCAACATCTAGGCATCTGAACTAGCTATTGGTAACTATCTATATAATTATCAATTAACTAACATAGTACCTGATTATCTGACTGGCTTGCGAATATATGTATGAATCTCCTTCCGTGTATGCATGTCTTGCAGGCCAAGAGGAGGGATGGATGTAATCGGAATGGCAAGATTGCTGGCATGAAGTAACTACAAATGCTGATGATGTACAGATATAGATTCAGCGAGGACGTAGAGAAATGATGATCGGGTTGACTTGCTAGCCCCCTTCCTTCCCTCTATGCGGTCGGTTGTACTTGCTAGTTTTCTTCTTTGACTCTCTATGTCGTCATGTGGACTGTCTGGTCCTCTTCCTTGACTCTCCTAGCGGTTGGATTTCCTTGCTTGTCAAATTCCTTGCCTCCTATTAGTGGTTAGGTTGCCACACCTCCGGCAGTTGGAGTATCTTCATGCCTCCTTCCTTGCCTCCTATTAGGTTGGGTAAACCTTGGGTTATGCAAGTTTCATATTGGACCTGATCAGACTTGTCCTACATGCTATTGACATACATATTTGGTTGGATGCATAGAGATCCTTGTGATAGACACTCCGAAAAATATCGAATCTGACACATGGGGTCGTGGTATATCCCTCTAAATTGTAGATGCTGTGAAATGGGGATGCTGGACGGAGAATATCCTCTTAGTAGTAGAGGATGAACAGCACTTCTTGATGGAATGTCACGTGTACTCATAGGATTTCTTGGGGTGAGAACTTTGAAAGCACCCCGAGTGGATTTAACAGTTTATAGACTTGTCAGGGCTCACCCCTTGATTGTAAACTGACATACATGATTTGTTGCATGGATATTTTATGCTTGTCAAGTGCCCCAATCTTATTCCAGACTAAAGAGTTGCGCCAGACTACATCCTTTGAGAAACGCAATGAACTCAACCCAGACTAAAGAGTTGCGCTTGACTACATCCTTTGAGAAACGCAATGAACTCAACCCAGACTAAAGAGTTGCGCCAGACTGCATCCTTTGAGAAACGCAATGAACTCAACCCAGACTAAAGAGTTGCGCCAGACTACATCCTTTGAGAAACGCAATGAACTCAACCCAGACTAAAGAGTTGCGCCAAACTACATCCTTTGAGAAACGCAATGAACTAAACCCAGACTAAAGAGTTGCGCCAGACTACATCCTTTGAGAAACGCGATGAACTAAACCCAGACTAAAGAGTTGCGCCAGACTGCATCCTTTGAGAAACGCACAGAACTAAACCCAGACTAAAGAGTTGCGCCAGACTACATCCTTTGAGAAACGCAATGAACTCAACCCAGACTAAAGAGTTGCGCCAGACTACATCCTTTGAGAAACGCAATGAACTCAACCCAGACTATTGAGTTGCGCCAGACTACATCCTTTGAGAAACGCAATGAACTCAACCCAGACTAAAGAGTTGCGCCAGACTACATCCTTTGAGAAACGCAATGAACTAAACCCAGACTACTAAGTTGCGCCAGACTACATCCTTTGAGAAACGCAATGAACTCAACCCAGACTAAAGAGTTGCGCCAGACTACATCCTTTGAGAAACGCAATGAACTCAACCCAGACTAAAGAGTTGCGCCAGACTACATCCTTTGAGAAACGCAATGAACTAAACCTAGACTAAAGAGTTGCGCCAGAATGAACATACTATGCCAACTCTGCGACTGGACAGTCAACGCAGAATAAACGGTCCACAATCGTCCACGTCCTGATCCTCTAAATCGACGAGGAAGCGTCTATTATGCGCAACTATCGCAATGCAACGCATTTAAGTTGGACGTCCGGAAAGCTGCAGTGCGTTCGAATTCCGTCAAAGAGTCCACCCACGTGGCCCTAAGTCAGGTGATCACTGAGTCATGCTCTAGGGCGCGGAGCGCCTTCCGTACACCATTAGTCATTAACCTGATAGGCGCAACTGCGCAACCGAACGGGAACCTTTACGCAACCCCGCGCAAAACGGGTCGTTCCCCGAGTGTTCAACAAACTAACCGGTAACTACACAATCCCTTTAGTCAACTATTACCTGGCTAACAGGAAATCTCACTTAGGCTCTCTCACTGGCCACAGGAACTCACAAACATATACTCCACCCCATCCTCCCCCTACTACACCAACAACTGAAGACACATCTGAGAATTATTCTGCAGGAATTATGCCTGGCAGCTCTAAACAGCAAATTTATCTCGGCTTCCTCCCAGCTGCTCAAGGTTTATCCTCCACTACAACTGTGGATATAGACATGCTACCACCATTAAGCAAATAAATGGTAAGTGGTGGGACATGAACTCTGAACACAACGGCCCTAGTCTTCTCCACTCACAAGATTGGATAAAACTCCAAGGGCACATCTACACTCTTACCAAAACATCACCCTCCTTCCTTTCACACCCTTTTCAACCAGACATTAACCACACACCAGGCCACCCTATTAGGGAGACTGTTGACATGATCACCCCTACTAGAAACACCACACCCACTCACAACCATCCTGACTCTCCCCACAGTATGGACCACATAACTTCCCCATGGCCTGCAGAACTCACAGATCACAACTTACCAGATCAGGATAACTCCTCAGATCTAACTTTCTCAGATCTCCTAGAATCCACCTTGCCAGATCAAGAAGATCCCATAGATTCTCCCTCTTTAAATCAAAAAGACCCCACAGAAACTATTTACTTAGTCTCTGACGATGAGGAACCTCCCAGATCAAAACAAAAAACATCTCCTGCAAAGAAAAATAATTTAACTACAAAACGCTCACACCTCTGCACACACCAGATGCACAACACACCTCTCCCTATACCTAGCAAAGTCGTCCTTCCTGACTTCACTAAGTTTCGCCAATGCAGAATCTTTGGGGCAGAACCTCCTACCAAGAAACCTGCTCCTCCCAGACTCACCACCAAAACCCTTCCAACGAAAAGAATTAAAATTACTCATACTACTTCACATCCTGTTCAACAACAGCAAACTGCACTCTATCTCACTTACATTATCACTTCCAACTGCAGAGGCATCTTCTCATCCTGGGAAACACTCTATGACCATATTCGAACTAATGAGCCAGACATTGCTATTCTCACCGAAACAAAACTCACCTCCAACAATACAGGCATAATTAATATGATCAAACAAGACCTCTCTGACTACCACTTTCATCACAGCAGCAAAACCATTAAGCAAGCTACCAATGCAGACAACATTGTTACCCGCTCAGCTGGAGTCATCACACTTATCAAAAAGACTCTTACTGCACACCTAATTAAACATGAAATCCCCACTGACATAGCTGGTCATCTCACTCATCAAACTATTAACAACATCACTCACATCCTAGGTGTCTACATGCCCTGCAATGATCCTGCCAAAAGAGCCCGCATCTATGAACACATCCACTACATCATATCCCAGAACCCCTCTCACCACTATATTGCAGGGGGAGACTGGAATGCAGCTTACTACCTTACTGATAGAAGCAACACAGTCCATCACCTGGAGGACCAGCCTCACTACCAGCATCTTAATAAATATTCAATTCACATCCAACCATCACCACGTCCCCATACTTACTCAGACAACACCTCCTACAGCAGCAGGATAGATGACGTCATTCTCATCAACCCCCCACCTGCAACCATGGTGACAGAAACCACACACCAAATGGGAGACACACTTGACCACTTGACCCTGGAACAACAAATTACCTCCTCTCTCTTTCCTCCTCCCAACCTCGACACACCACCTCACAATCCAACACCCCAACTGCAACTCCCTCTCAAGCAACAGGACATGGCCAAAGCCAAAGAGGCAATCTCAAATAAATTTCTCCATCAATTCCAACACAGACACATCAACATAAATAAAGCCTGGACTATAGCACAAACTTTACTGGGAGAAGATAAAACATCTGCACACATCCAATCTATTAGACAAGAACTCACAGCCACCATGCCAGAAAATCTTAACAGCATGGCAGATCATCTCATGATCACTCTTCACCAAGCTCTTTCCATCATGACTGACATCTGCCCCATTAAGTCTAGCACACCAGGCATTTTTTTGCCCAGACAAACTGCTAAAACCTACATACGTCTTAACTACCATATTAAACACATTAAAGCACTTCGAACAGCCTCCAATCACCTTGACCAACAACAATACATGGAGCTCAGAAGCACACCTCATACGGCAGGCACATACTCACCTACCACTAAAATTAAAATACAACAGCACCTACAAAACTTACTCCTCCCTGACTACTGCCTCTCTCTAACTGCTGATATTAAACAAAGTATTACAGAACTACGTCACATGCAGGCTGCACTCAAAGAGGAGAGAGCAACTGCCTCCATCAAGAAATTCAGACGCCGCCTCAGCATACAGGCTCGACAAACTCACAGGTATATTTTCTCTCCTGAAAATTACACACACACTCCCACTGCCCTACTGGACGCATCCTCGAACACACTTAGCACCAGTACGCAGGGTCTCCTGGAAGTTTTGACCAAACACATGGGTAAACTTATGTCACCTCCCACACCACCCATCTTAGATGATTATACCCGACATGCCACTCCCCCTCCATGGGAAACACACACAGACAAATACCACCTTGAAACTCCAGCCAACTCCATACTAACCACTGCCTCCCCGTACACCTATCTCTCTCTCCGAAGGGATCGCGATGAAGTAAGGAGGCCCTTTTTTCCTGGCGTCCCTAGCCACATACAACTGTTTTCAAATCCCCACTCACCGAAGGGATTGTGATAAAATGAGGGATAGTCTTTGTGGCTCTCTGTACTGAGGCGCCAAGCAGAAATTAACTGCATTAGTCAACTTCATCTCGAATAAAAAATTGTAAATTTGTGATTTGAAAAGGGCGTGCTCAAATTTTAGAGCTGGAGTAAACTGGTATGAATTACTGAGTAAGTATCCGCATGCTCAGATAATTCCTCTAAAAGGCAACCAAAGATACTTCCTTTATCATCATAAAAGGATCGTACCTTATTGGTCGTAGCGTCTACACAAATTACCGGCATCTACATATGCAGGTTGGATGCAGATAATAACATTAAATAACCAACTCGAAATTCATGGATTGAATTTCTTGTGTGGCCTGAAAATTGAATTTCGCGGAATCAAGATTTTTCTCACGATCAACAATGAATCTCGTCTTTGGGTACCATAAGCATCATTAGAGAAATTGATTAGTATCCACAGTAGAGATAAAATTGTGAAAATCCAACTGAGTCGTCTTGAGTCACGCTATTTTAAACAAATTCAGCTGACACAAGTTTGCAATCCCAATTATATATTATATCTGAGATATAAGGTCTTAATAGTTCCTCATGGATTTTATTAAATCTTTCCGTCTGTCCATCTGTTTGGGGTGGCAAGCAGGGGACATGGTCAGCCTTGTACCACAGATTTCAAACACATTATTCCAGAATTCATTTGTGAATCTTGGGTCACGATCAGTAATCAGGTTTTTTTTATAAACCATGATGCTTGAATAATACAGTATCAAAGAACAGCCATGAAGCATCTGTTGCATCCACATTTTTAGTGGTGAGTGCAAATGCGCCAATTTGCTGAGCTTGTCAACAAATACTAACAATAGCATCAACCCCATTGGACATGGGAAGTTCAACGATAAAGTCCATGCTTACGTGTGACTAGTTCTGGTTTAATAAATTTTACTTCCTACAAGATGCCTGGGAGTGATGTCATCATGAGCACCATTAAGGATGTTTAGCTCTCAAGGTTGAAACTGGCATATACAATTGAGATCTATCTTTTGTATATACAAGTATTTTGCTTGATTTTAGAGTAAGCATCCATGTACTCCTATATCCTTATTTGCATCAAACTCTATCTCACAAAACACTTTCCGTCTGAAATGATTTAACTGCGTTGGTTTCACAAAGATTTAAGTCTGGCCTTCTATAAAGAGCATCAGCTGCACCGTTAAGCCAACTTCATTAGCAACAATGGCAAAATTGTATTCAGCAAGCAAGCGTAATCAGTTTGCTTGATGACTACTCAGATGCGCTACACATATTTTGCGAAACCTTTATCAATCTCCACCATAATTCATATACCTAGGAGAAAGGTAGTGTCTCTCCTTCGTTTCATGCATGAATGGTTCGTTAAATAGCTCGCATTCATGAACTAAATATGAAAGTTCTGGAGATCTTAGTTTCCTGTTCTCATAGGTTATTGTAACCCATTTTACTTCTTGTTTTGAGGTAAAGATCACTCCAATCGCAAAATCGTTTGGGAATGACATTGACAATTGTATGGGCCTTCACCACAAAAGTTGAATCAAAATCAAGTTTGAATATGATGTTTCTTGACATCAATGCAATTTGCAGTGTTTGGAGGACTATTTTCTGGTCTTTGTTCCAAAAACATTTTTGTATGATAATGATGTTCAGCATGCTCAGATTATTTTTGGAAAAATAACAGAATGTCATAATGTGAATCATGACCAAGTCATCCAGCTGTTGATCATATCAGTCTTGAGCCAAGGAGCATCGCAAACTCCAAAATAAGGGACTGTGAGTTCAGAAAGTCCATACCATATTTTGGTATGTCCTAATATCCTTCATATTGATCTGGATCTGGTGAGAGCCTGATCAAAGATCAATTTTAGGAAATTCTCTGCTCCTTGTAACCAATCCAGAATCCAATCAATACGCTGAAGTGGATAACCATTTTTGATAGCTCTCGAGTTTAGGGTTCTGCCAATATTCAACACACATCCTATTCTTAGTACCATCTTCCTCTTTACTGGCAAATAAAAAGGCACGGGCTCCGTAAGGATAAAAAATGGGTTGAATGAGCCTTTTTATCGAGTAACTCTCAAAATTGCTCTTTGACTTCGCGCAATTCATCACAACTCAATATAACAATGGGGCGGTTTGTGGGTCAAAACCCAATGCCAATCCTGTCTCATAATTAACAGATCTAGCTCGTAGAAGACCTGCTAATAACCCTTTAGGAAAGACTTTATAATACTCAGCCACCAGCTATTACATAGAACCGGTCTGCATGCTGAGTTTGCCATGCTGAATGATCATTCGTACCTCTTTTCTGATGGGCGTTAACGTGGATCGAGGTACCGCCGAGGAGACCACCGCCACCATCAGACATTTTTGGTGGGACTTCCTCATCAGTCCTCACCAGCGGGACTCTTTTCCGCTTACACAAGGATTTCCCAAACTTCTTTTCGGTGTTGGATTCATGATGGCCGTTTCATTTTTCTCGTAACACTTACTTTTTGTTTCCGCACCCCAACTCTCCGAAGGGATCGCGATGAAGTAAGGAAGCCCTTTTTTCCTGGCGTCCCTAGCCACATACAACTGTTTTCAAATCCCAACTCACCGAAGGGATTGTGATAAAATGAGGGATAGTCTTTGTGGCTCTCTGTACTAAGGCGCCAAGCAGAAATTAACTGCATTAGTCAACTTCATCTCGATATGCTTTCCTTGTTTGCATAACCTCATGCAATGGGTTTTCCAATTAACTTCGCATAACCTCATGGGTTTTCCAATTAATTGTAGGATTGTACCGCTCCATCCACAATATTCCATCATGTGTGTGGCTTTATCTAAGTCACTTCAATTTTGAATAGCCATCATATTTCCCACTTTAATATTTTGGCAAGGTAAATATTCCACCATTTTGTGTGGTCCTCTTCGGATATATCATCTCATTCTCCGATTGTTGTGGAGCAAAATGTTTCTTTGATACCATCAAGTTAACAGTTGCTCCTTTTTTTGTGCATGAGAATAGCAGCCAGCTATCCCATCATCATACCTTGCAAAATCAGCCATTCAAAAGGACACATATGACGATATTTATTTATAAAGGGAACAACTTTATTTGGCCGGCTACCACATGTATTGTGGATGTCTGATGAACAGTCATCCTACATCTCAATAGTCGTACCTGTAAAGTTTCCCATCACCAATATGATAATTTTGTGAAGTCCGGGCACTCATTGGTTTTATGTCCGGGTTTCTTGCACAAAAGACATATTACGGGACGCATAGTCTCGCGCTCCGCATAATCACATTAATAAATTATGTTAATTTCGACTTCCATAGGTTTAGGTCGATTATTTCTTTAAGGCTTGAGTGATTCACTATTTCTACATAGGGATGGCGAACGGAAGAATCTCGTCAGCACGTTATGAATTATTTGGTCTGCAATTTGTTTGCTTTATCAAAGCTTTTTGGTACATGCAGATTAACTTCACGTTAGGCTTCTTTCCACACGAAGTCTTCAAATAATCATATCTTCACGTTCTGTTTCACTCAAGCATACAATTAAACTTTGGGGCATATGCTGTAACCATAATGGTTTGCATAGGCTCAACCATACACATACAGTTTAATTGTTGCGGGCTACCGTTAGGGCGTTAACGGCTAAGCACAAATGCCAAAGACGCCTTTAATAAATTTCATCGACTGAAATAGGGAGTAGGGAGCCCTTTTTACTGAGGACATGCAGCCTATAGCATTAGCCTGCATGCTATGTTACTCGCGTATAAACGAGGGAGTAAACTGTACTTCACTTACCTCGTATCCTACTCTGAATTAAACCAAAATACATGCCAAGCTGTTGCAATCAACGCTCTACCCCACTCTCTTCTTTAAGGGTAGTGATGCATAACAGTTGTAGCGATCCATGCAACGACATTTGTGGCAACAGCAATTATTGTTGTTGTTGCAACTAAAATGCTTGTAAGAACAATGTGTGCATATCATGAGCATAAGTTTGCAAACTATATGCACTACCACTTTTCTATTTTTTCGGTGGTACTTAAGGATCGCCGAGATCCTACATGCATGATACTTTATTTAATTCCAAGAACAATCTTCTAAGGCTTGAAGAATCAAACGCACTCGACGTTAAAATAACTCAACAACCAAATAGAAAAATCACAGATATAGGCCATTCATCCATAATCTGCATCCGTAACATTTCTGGTTTAGCTTTCCTTTTCCTGACCACCACTAGCTTACGATGAACATAAGGAGAGGGATAACTTTGGAGTCTCCATTCAAGAGATCCATCTGGAATTTACCAATCTAGACTCCTCATAAATCTCCAACTTCGCCTTATTCTCAACATGCACGAGCCATCCTACAAACTTTGCAAAGATTTGACTCTTGAGCCAACGCACGCACTATCTTTGCAAAAGCCTTTGAAAGCCTATTGCTTTTCATCGCTAGGGGTCACTTCACTCCGCCCTTCTATAGGGTTACTCTACAGTGGTGCGCCCACCCCTACTCGTGGCCAATTCACCGGTTCAAGCTTGCCTTTTCTCTTCATATAAGATAGAGGGGTCCTCGGCCTGAATCATCGAGGCTGATCCTACAGTCGTCTCGACATTCGTAGTAGCGCTCATGGTGATGTCTCCAGAGGGTCGATTCGCTGTCCAAAGGCAGTAGCTAAGGTGGCGCTGGCTGGCTGTGCCAAGGCGTGGCACGTGTGCGCGTGAATGACTTCGCGCCAAGCGTTGTGCTTCCAGGTTGAAAGCCGTTTCCACGTGACGTGTCAGATCCAGAAAGCTGTCTCCACACAAGGGTTTTCCGCGCTCAAAATCGATCGCGGGAGGAGGGACCAAATGTAACGAGCGTCTTCGTGAGCTCGACTAGTTCTCGTGGAAGAAGAAGGGATAAAAGTTTAGTCGTTTATACGTTACAGAGGCAGCGCGCGGCGGTATTTATAGTGCCGCCGAAGGATCTAGAACGTAGGGTTCTAGGGTTTACGCTGCAGAACACGGAACGCGACAGTTGGTCTGCGACACTGTCAGCAACACATCAGATAACTACGACAGTCGAAGGTTCCAGGCTGTCGTCAGATAACGTTATGCTTCGCAACGTCTGGGCGAAGCTTACGTAGTCTGTTATCTCAACAACGTTATGCTTCGCAACGTCTGGGCGAAGCTTACGGTTTGTTACACCTCCTCAACCACCTATGATGACTGCATCATGAAACTCTCCACTAACAAAGCCACAGGCCCAGACGGCATACCTAATGAACTACTTATGTGCCTCCCACAGGAAATGCACCTCACCATACACAAACTCATGCAGCTAGTATGGATCCTGGGAGAAACACCAGACTGCTGGAAAATCTCCCACACAGTCATGCTCTACAAAAAATCAGATCCTTGCTTACCTCAAAAAGACAGGCCAATAGGCCTTAACAATTCTGTAGCCAAACTCTAGACCTCTCTTGTTACCAACACTATTACTACCTACTCTGAAACCAATCACATTCTTAGTGCCTGCCAGGAGGGTTTCAGAAAAGACAAAAGTACCTATAGACAACTCTTGACCCTACTCCACAACATTGAGGATGCTGCCCTCTTCCACCAGGACCTTTATGCTGCCTACTTTGACTTTAGCTCTGCCTTCAACATGATTGATCACCAAAAACTTCTCTGCATTATGCACAGCTTGGGTTATACCCATGACACTATACCCATGACACTATAGAACGGTGGTTGGGAGTTTGGTTTGTTTGTCCTCGACACACCCCTGATGTAATGGGGTTTTTTGCTTTGTGGGTGCTTTTTCTTTTTGTTTAAAGCACAGAGTCTCATACACCCTCGCGGTGTCAAGTAGACTTTAACATGTAATGTAATGTAATGTAATGTAGATACAATTAAAGGAATTTACACAAACTCTACTACACATATCCTCCTTAACAATACATCTGGCTCCCCTATCCCCATCACTAGGGGCACTATCCAGGGAGACACTCTCTCCCCCTTACTCTTCATTATTTTTCTAGAACCCCTACACAGATGGCTCCGTTCTGGAGGACGAGGATACAGAGCAGCATCCCTACCCTCCACAACAGCAGATGAAAACCACACTAGCAGCTTGGGGTATGCTGACGACACTGCCGTCCTAACCGGCAGCTCAGAGGACCTTCGCATCCAATGTGGTAAAGTTCAAACTTTTAGTATCTGGTCGGGCATTCCTCTTAACGCCACTAAATGTGTGGTTAGTGGCATACTCCACAAATCACACCCCTCACAACCTACTCACAACAACACTCTCAAACAAAGGCTAGAAAAAATTCCTTTAGGTAATTCCTATGCTACCTACCAGCCGCCAGACCAAGCCTATAAATACCTGGGGGTTCACATCTCACTTACCTTAAATTGGAAAACTCAACTCCACTCTACTATTGAAACCATCCACAACAAAGGCTTGAGTATCCTCACTAAAGCTAAAAATAGGGCACCCCCCACCCATTTCTACGAATAATCTCACAATGTGTCAGATAGAGCAGCTATTAAATACCCCATGATAGTAGCTCCCTTCTCACTAACCGACATTCATGTCATTGACAGAGCAGTATTAAAAACAGTTAAACTCTGCTGCTCCCTTCCTAGATCCTTTCCGACAAGAGCACTCCACCTCCCCAAAACAGAGGCAGGACTAGGGGTGCCCTCTCTACTCACTGAATATACTCAGATTACTGCAACAGCCCTCACCCAGTCCATGAACGACCAAGGTCACCTGGGAATTCTCACCAGGGCTCTTCTTGACAAATCAACCTCCACCATGACCACTCTAGATCCTCTCTCTCTCTCCCGCAAGCAACATCAATATATGTCCCTAGCCCGCCAGCTGGAAATTATTAAAAAATCTGACAACAATTTCTTGGAATGACACAGAACTTCTCGACAAACTTAACATACACTCTCTCCCTCTTCCACCACAGGCAATCCCTGTCTCACTCATGACTCCTTTCCACGACCTGGACATCTACTCATACCACGACCTGGTCACCCCCATGGGAACTCATCTTATCAGTACTACAGACCTCTCTCTTATTACTTTACACAAAATTACTAAACACCACAAACGATCCCTGAACCGCCTCACCGCACACCTCTCCTCCCTCCCAACCGTCATTCCTCCAACTCACTCTGACCCACTCCCCCTCTCCCACAGGCAACTTGCGCCTGGCTACGCAATTTCGCAGAACACGACAGACAACGTTACATTTCCTGCTCCTATCGAATCCTCCACCCCACTCACCCAGCGCTACCAACCTCACGCCACCGTTACTGATGCAGACTACGAGGCGGACCCCACTGGGGACCTGGAAGGAAACCAATGGTGGGCGTGGCCCACGCAGATCGCAGGCAGTCACGCGCACCAAGCATGGGGCTGCCCCAACAGTGACGCCACCTGGTCAGCACGCCACTACTTGTGCAAATCTTGGATCCGACACTCCTCCTCCTCCAAATTCTACCGCGCATATAAAATAACCTCCACCTCGCACCCTGACAGGATCCGCGAGGCCATGACATTCCCCGACAGCAGCGCACCTGCACCACCGGCGCGCCTGCTTCACCTTACTTACGGATCTCAGTACAGAGCCCTGCACATTACGAGCTGGCGGGGCAAGCGCTCTTACAGCGACGACAAACTTGCCACCACCACCGTTGTCCACGTCCAATGGGCCCCAACCATCATGCACAACGACCATATCAACTCCTACACACGCATGGGATACAGCATCCACCACTGCACACCTCTTACCTCCACTACCTCCACCATACATTGGAAACCTCAATCTCACCATGCGGCTCACCTTGTTGAACTGGTGGGACAACCAGCATATGACCAATTAACCCACACCTTTAAAACCACTCCTCCGATAACCACACACCTCAATCCCAGGAAGGACATCCACCTCACTAACCTCCAGCAACAAGGCCAATGGGCCATCTCCCCAGGATTTAATGCTGACAATCATAATCTGGTTCACAAATTTTTGCACATTGACACACACGACAGGCACCCAGACTGGGACATTCAACCACCCTCAGCCTACATTATACAAACAGGCATCCTAACTACTTTGAATGACCAATCCACACACACACATACCAACGCTTCATATCTTTATAACCCCACAGGTCACTGTCTTGGGCACATTCCCAACGACAGGCTCACCTTTCTTAAACAAAACTATGACCACTTTAAAAATCACCACCCTACCAAATGGAACCAACTGACCCAAGGAGGAACATACCACATTGACTTAGCTGCCCTCTTCACCAGATACAGAGCTGCTCCTGCTGCCACTAACATTCTGTCTCCCTTCCTCTACCAAGCAGCAGCTGCTCTGGGCATTACTCACCATCGTACCTCCAATCCTCTTAGCTACGACCAAAGCCTCACCAGCTTCTCTTCTACCAGCCCTGCTGACCAGCTCTTTGGCTCCAACCAAGACCCCTTTCTTACCATCTGGACTGGGGGCTCACTGGTGGACATTCCCAACTCCACCACACAAGCACACCAAGCTCTAAGGTGGGCTCTAGCCAGTGCTGACCATGCTGAAAATACTCTCAGCCCTACCTGCACCCTGATGCTCCTCCCTGATGACCTTGCTGCCCCTTACAAAACTCTCCTCCATCACTCCTGGATTCACTACATTGACTCTAGACCACAGTCTGAATTTTATACTACCTCTGAAATTTGGCTTGGCAGCAAATCTCACACCCCACCCTCCACTCAAAAATTACACCTCATTCTTATATGCAACCCTCACAGCCAAGAGACTTACTTTCCTAAACTCCCAGATTTTATTGACCAATGGACGTACTACATGCAAAGCCTCTCCTCATCCTGGGAGCCCTCTACTATCACACCACCTCCCACACTTACTTTCACTGACATTGTCATCACCTACCCTCGGAAACTTAAATCTCTTGCCAAAAATCCCTGGCAACCTCCACTCCACCAACACCCTCCTCCCTCTCCTCTTACCATCACCCACCCTTGTTTTTACCTTGCTACCCCCTCCTCTGGCCTCCAGGTCTACACAGATGGTAGCCTAATAAAAGGTAAACCAGGTCACCCTAGCAAAATAGGTGCTGCAGTATATGTCCCGGCTGCAGGACAAAGCTACACCATCAACCCTGGGGGAATAGGGGCCACCAAAACTAACAACCGGGCAGAACTGGTAGCCATCCACCAAGCCCTTCTCAACATTGATTATGACAAATCTCTTACCCTTCATACAGACAGCCTCTGCTCTCTTCAACTTATAAAAAAAATGATTCATGACCCCACCACAACAACCCGTTCCATTTATACTGAATTACTGCAATCAATTCAAAAACACCTCATTCAACGCATCCTGCATGGCTCACACACCACCCTTTGTAAAGTCCGTTCCCACACAGGTATCCTTGGAAATGACAGAGCAGACACTCTGGCACGCAAGGCAGCTGAGCACCCTACCTCAACTAATTTTACTGATAACACTGGGGAAATCCCCCGCCACAATGTTTACTGGCCTACAGTTCAACCTCCTCGTACACCCATGGGAGATATACCCCCAAGAATTTTAGCACCTAACCTTACACAAGGTATCACCTCAAACCTACCCACTAGCTGCCACCTTGGTCAACACCCTCTTAAAGGGATTTATGCAACCACCTGGGCTGAAAACACCCCACACCAACTTCCTCAAGCCAGTAACAAATTTTGGACCTCAACCCTTATCCAGCATAAAACTAAATTCCACATCCTTAAAGCCCGCTGGGGTAGACTGTGGAACCGTAAACTTGCATTCCGCTGGAAACTTCCTTATATTACCAGCACTCACCCACCCACGAACTCCCTATGCCCCATCTGCCACACCTGTGAGGACGGAGCGGGCCACATCCTGGCAGGCTGCACACACCGGACTTTCAAGGGGCTCTACATCAAGAGACATGACGCCGCAGTGCGACTCATCCACAAGGCCATTTGCACAGGAGCCCTGGGATCTCGCAGAATGATCATGGACGCTGGCAAGGAAGAGGACCTCCCCAGGGGGGTCCTGGGCAAACGTCTCCCCGACTGGCTACGCCCCTCCACTATTACTGTAGCGGATTGGAAGAGGATGAGACCTGATCTTGCCGTCCTACCTGACATAGACTCTCCTACCTGTATGTCTGATAAAGAACTCTGGGTTCTTGAGCTGGGATACTGCTCTGATACTAACCATGCTACTAAGTTTATTACTAAACATGCCCAGCATGTTGAATTAGTAAATGGCCTTCGATCGGCTGGATACCTTGTTCACTATGAAGTTATTACCGTTGGTACAACTGGTACTATTCCTACCTCTTTTTTGACTTCTATGACCACTCTTAGACTTCAGAGATCCTGTGCCCTCAAACTGGACACAGTCCATTCTCACACCATTACTAGTTTCCAGAGTATTTTACGGTGCAGACGCTTTATGGAAGCACACCCCGGGTCGATACCTGGAGACTAGCACACAGACCGTCCCCCCTCTCAGGTTTTGTCTTACCAGCTGTATTGTGCCGGTGCTTCCCAACCGGGGTGAAAAACCCCCGTATTAAGCTGCACTGGCATGATGTGGCTACGGTGCCTGCCGGTCAGGCATCGGTGGTAATTCTTTTTACTGAGATGGTTCTACGGTGACTATAGCTAGCTCCGGCTTACGCTATGGTGTCCTTAACTTCACGTCCAGTGAGTAACGGTTCTACACGGATGTAACAATTTCAATTTCAATTCCAAATCGACGAATGATTCCTTGGGCACTTTGCCTATTATTAGCTCACGGAGCTCACCCTCCCAGGCCCGTGCCAGTGGGCCCTTGCGTGGGGTGGGCCGGGGCAAGCCACGCCAACTGCTGTTGGCCCAAAATCGCGAAACTTTGATCTGAAGGTCGCGGGTTCAAATCCCTCTCGGTCAAAGATTCCCGTTTCTAGTTTTCATGCCATACCTTGTACAAATATCCTAAAACCAACCTTAAGGCGCGTAGCCGCGTAAGGTATCGCTATGCAAAGCAGCTCATAGCCAATTTCCAGAGACAGCCGCTGTGGGTGAACAGAAGGGCGGGGTAGGGGTAGGGGTGTGGGGGGTTGAGTTTAGGAACGGTGTATGGAATCACCAAGGCTGCCATGATTGAAACAATATTACAAGAGGCTCATGTCCTAGCAGTGAAGCAACCAAGCCGGACTGGAGAAACCACCCGCCGTCCTCCGGCTACAGGGCTCGACCTTTCGTCGCTGAAGCCTGAACGATATAGTCTGGACCATGATTCATACACACCTGAGCAGTCGGGCTCAATAACAGTGCGCGCTATCGCGCTACCGCGCACGCAGCAATGTAGTATCCTGGTGTGGGGTTTGGGTTTAGGAGAAGTGTATGGCATTGCCAAGGCTTACACCAAGTCTTACACCTCAGCATCGCACTGCCTGATACTTAATGTAATGCCTCCCCAAATGTTACACCCAAGCATCGTGCTGACAGATACTTAATGTTATGCCGCCCCAAATGTTACACCTGAGCATCGTGCTGACAGATACTTAATGTTATGCCTCCCCAAATGTTACACCTGAGCATCGTGCTAACATACTTAATGTAATGCTCAAGTATCTAGCATGAAATCATGAGTCGCTATGAAGTCATGAATAATGAGTAGGGAAAGGCTAAGTTAGATCATATTAGCGAATGAACAATATAAGTGGATGTTAGTTAATATTAGACTAACCAGCCGTCTCACCAGAATTGTGAACTTATTTGAACCAATTATATAATTGTGACACTAAAATAATATTAGTTAATATTAGTTTCCAAACACTTATATTAGTTGCCGTTTACCAAATCCTTATCATGAGTCATGAATCGCCATTCCTAATCATGAGTCATGAATCCTAATCATGAGTCATGAATCGCCATTCCTAATCATGAGGCATGAATCTTAATCATGTGTCATGAATCCTAATCATGAGTCATGAATCGCCATTCCTAATCATGAGGCATGAATCTTAATCATGTGTCATGAATCCTAATCATGAGTCATGAATCGCCATTCCTAATCATGAGTCACGAATCCTAATCATGAGTCATGAATCACCATTCCAAATCATGAGTCATGAATCGCCATACCTAAACATGAGTCATGAATCCTAATCATGAATCGCCATGACGTCATGAGTTGGGGGTCGGCGAAAGGTTCAATAGTTGATCATTTCGCTGGACTGAAGAAGGTGTTGGGTTCAAATCCCTACGGGTGCGCTTTAGTGTTCGCGGTTGCTGTCAACCGCAATGGTAGCACTGTTCAGGTGAAGTAGCAGCTTGTTCTCTACCACCAAAAGACAGGGCTCCCTTAATACCATGTCCCACCAGGCGTTCTCAGTACTCCCCCCCCCCCCCCCCCCCCTTTGGCATGTACCATATATACGATTACCTATACAAACACGTACACACAAGCAAACACTCCCACACACTCAAACACAAACACTCAAACACACGCAAATACATACACACAATCACTCACACACACGCAAACACATACACACACAATAAAACCCACACGCACGCATACATACACACACAATAACACTCACACACACGCAAACACATGCATAGAATTAAAATCTCACTGCAGCACGATCCCAGGGCCCCTGTTGGTAAAACAAGTGTTTGGTGTTCAGTTCATCAGTGTTTTTCGTAATAGCCCCTTCTGTCGCTGCTGTAAAGTCCCTAAAGCCTATTTGGCCTACCCCTGGACTATGCCAACATACACACATTCATTAAATGAAAATCTCACTGCAGCACGAACCCAGGTCCCCTGTTGCTAAAACAAGTGTTTGGTGTTCAGTTCATCAGTGTTCTTTGTTCTAGCCCCTCCAGTCACTGCTGTAAAGTCCCTAAAGCCTATTCGGCCTACCCCTGGACTATGCCAACTTACATACATTCATTAAATGAAAATCTCACTGCAGCACGAACCCAGGTCCCCTGTTGCTAAAACAAGTGTTTGGTGTTCAGTTCATCGGTGTCTCTTTGTTATAGCCCCTCCTGTCGTGGGTGTCAAGTCCCTTTAGCTTATATGGCCTACCCCTGGACTATGCCAACACGCACATCCATTCATACCCTACATACGTAGGGAACGGCAGTATGACATCATCTCATCATATATCATGTGATGCTGAGGGTCTAGCTAAGCCAAAGTTACCACTCATATATGATGTCGTATGATGTCATATGATATCAAACTCGCTTTTGGTCAACATTATATGATATGCCGGTCCTTATTTATAAGTCTAAATGAAGACGCAGGCCAGCCATGCTGGGCCACACCAGGGGGGGCCTAGCCCAAAGTCTAAATGAAGACACATGCCAGCCATGCTGGGCCACACCAGGGGGGGCCTAGCCCATCCCAGTTCAAGGGATATGACCTAATCAACAGGGCCCCCGGTTAGTTAGCCCCCCCCTGGCCTGTAATGTGGAAATATATTTCCATACTTCAGATGAAGGCACAGGCCAGCCAGGAGGGGCCACACCAGGGGGGGGCCAGCCCAAAGTCTAAATGAAGACACAGGCCAGCCAAGAGGGGCCACACCAGGGGGGGTCTAGCCCATACCCGGGTCAAGGTATATGAGATATTCAGCAGGGGGCCAGGTTAGTTAGCCCCCGCCTGGCCTGTAGCTCAGAACCATCTTTTCATACTTCAGATAAAAGCACAGCCCAGCCAGGGGGGGGCACACCAGGGGGGGCCTAGCCCATGCCAGTTCAAGGGATATGGCCTATTCAACAGGGGGTGAGGTTAGTAGCCCCCCCCCCCCCCCCCCCTGGACTGCAACTCAGAAACATCTTTCCATACAACTAGAAAAGGACAAGGGGGGGGTGGTGACGGGGAGGATGGAAGGATAGAATCGTTCCAGATTTCATATAAGGCACCGCCCAGCCACGCTGGGCCACACCAGGGGGGGCCTAGCCCATCCCAGTTCCAGGATTGACCTTTTCAACAGGGGGCCAGGTTAGTTACCCCCCCCTGGCCTGTTAACTTCAGGAGACACATCCCTGTCCATATTCATATAGGCACGCCGCCCACGCTGGGCCACACCAGGGGGGGGCCTATAGCCCTCCCAGTTTCAAGGGATATTGCACTTCAAAAGGGGCCAGGAGTTAGTTGCCCCCCCCCTAGTCTGGCAACTAACTCCAAAAATTCTTTGATATTCATATGAAGGCCCAGCCATCCGGCTGGGCCACACCAGGGGGGCCGAGCCCATCCCAGTTCATGGTGATATGACCTATTCACAGGGTCGAGGTTAGTTAGCCCCCCCCCTGGTCTGCAACTCCAAAAATCTTTGGATATTTCATATGAAGGCCCAGCCCAGCCAGGGGGGGCCACACCAGGGGGGGCCTAGCCCATGCCAGTTCAAGGGATATGACCTATTCAACAGGGGGCGAGGTTAGTTAGCCCCCCCCCTGGCCTGTAACTCAGAAACATCTTTCCATATTTCATATGAAGGCACAGCCCAGCCAGGGGGGGCCACACCAGGGGGGGCCTAGCCCATGCCAGTTCAAGGGATATGGCACATTCAACAGGGGGCGAGGTTAGTTAGCCCCCCCCCTGGCCTGTAACTCAGAAACATCTTTCCATATTTCATATGAAGGCACAGCCCAGCCAGGGGGGGGCCACACCAGGGGGGGCCTAGCCCATGCCAGTTCAAGGGATATGGCACATTCAACACGGGGCGAGGTTAGTTAGCCCCCCCCCCTGGCCTGTAACTCAGAAACATCTTTCCATATTTCATATGAAGGCACAGCCCAGCCAGGGGGGGCCACACCAGGGGGGGCCTAGCCCATGCCAGTTCAAGGGATATGGCACATTCAACAGGGGGCGAGGTTAGTTAGCCCCCCCCCTGGCCTGTAACTCAGAAACATCTTTCCATATTTCATATGAAGGCACAGCCCAGCCAGGGGGGGCCACACCAGGGGGGGCCTATCCCATCCCAGTTCAAGGGATATGGCACATTCAACAGGGGGCGAGGTTAGTTAGCCCCCCCCCCTGGCCTGTAACTCAGAAACATCTTTCCATATTTCATATGAAGGCACAGCCCAGCCAGGGGGGGCCACACCAGGGGGGGCCTAGCCCATGCCAGTTCAAGGGATATGGCACATTCAACAGGGGGCGAGGTTAGTTAGCCCCCCCCCTGGCCTGTAACTCAGAAACATCTTTCCATATTTCATATGAAGGCACAGCCCAGCCAGGGGGGGCCAAACCAGGGGGGGCCTAGCCCATGCCAGTTCAAGGGATATGGCACATTCAACAGGGGGCGAGGTTAGTTAGCCCCCCCCCTGGCCTGTAACTCAGAAACATCTTTCCATATTTCATATGAAGGCACAGCCCAGCCAGGGGGGGCCAAACCAGGGGGGGCCTAGCCCATGCCAGTTCAAGGGATATGGCACATTCAACAGGGGGCGAGGTTAGTTAGCCCCCCCCCTGGTCTGTAACTCAGAAACATCTTTCCATATTTCATATGAAGGCACAGCCCAGCCAGGGGGGGCCACACCAGGGGGGGCCTAGCCCATCCCAGTTCAAGGGATATGACCTGTTCAACAGGGGGTTTCCGAACATTTCAGCGAAGTCCTCAACACATTTGTGCCGAACGGAGCCAAAGTTGCTGCCTGCCTTTGACAATTGCTGCAATGTTAGCTTTCCCACGTCCAGGCGCATGGTGGGGCGCACATATTGAGCATGCCTGCACACAGGGGGGGCGGGTGGGTAGGTAGTTAGGTGTGTGTGTGGGGTTTGCTAGTTTGCCCACGTCGAGGAGCAGGGTAAAGCACACAAATTGAGCATACCTGCCCCAAAGGGGGTGGGTAGGTGTGTGGGTAGGTGTGTTAGCTTGCCCACGTGTAGGTGCAGGGTGGGGAGCAAATATTGAGCATGCCTGCACACAGGGGGATGGGTAAGTGGGTAGGTGTGTGGGTAGGTGTGGGTAGGTGTGGGTAGGTGTGTGGGTAGGTGTGGGTAGGTGAGGGTAGGTGTGGGTAGGAGTGGGTAGGTGTGGGTAGGTGTGTGGGTAGGTGTGGGTAGGTGAGTGTGTGGGTAGGTGAGTGGGTAGGTGTGTGTGGGTTAGAGTAAGTGTGTAGGTGTTGGGTCTCCTGGTGTCGGTGTGGGTAGGTGAGGTAGGTGTGGGTAGGTGTGGGTAGGTGTGGGACGGTGTGGGTAGGTGTGTGGGTAGGTGTGGGTGGTGAGTGTGTTGGTAGGTGTGGGGTAGTGGAGTGTGGGGTTGTGAGTTGGGTAGGTGTGTGTGGGTGACTAGGTATGTGTTTCGGTGTGTGGTCTGTGGTATGTGTGGTAGGTGTGGTAGGTGAGTGTGTGGGTCTTGAGTGGGTGTTGTGGTGGGGTAGGTAAGTGTGTAGGTTGTTGGGTGTGTGTAGGTGTGGGTGTTTTATTGTTTGGGTCGGTTGAGTTGGTCGTGTGGTGTGGGTAGGTCATTGTGAGGTGTGTGTGGGTGTGTGGGTAGGTTGGTGGGAGTTTTTGGTGTTCTGTGAGTGTTGTGGTTGTTTCGTTGAGTGTGTAGTGGTGTGTTGTTTTTTTGTCTATGTTTTGTTTACGGGTGTGGTGTGTAGGTGTGGGTAGGTGTGGGTAGGTGAGTGTGTGGGTAGGATGAGTTGGTAGGGCGTGTTTGTGGTGGGTAGGTGAGTGTGTAGGTGTGTGGGTGTGTTAGGTAGGTGTGTGTAGGTGCATTGTGTAGTGTTTTGTGTGGGTGTATATTAAGGGTGTAGGTAGGTGTGTGGGTGTTGGGTCTGTGTGGGTAGGTGTGGTTCGGTGAGTGTGTGGGTGGTTATTGTGTCGGTGTGTGGTGTGTTGGGTATGTTTGGGTTAGGTTATTTTTTTAGGTTTGTTGTTGTGTGTGGATAGGTGAGTGTGTAGGTGTGTGGGTAGGTGTGGGTAGGTGTGGGTAGCTGAGTGTGTGGGTAGGTGAGTGTGTAGGTGTGTGTGTGGGTGGATAGGTGAGTGTGTAGGTGTGTGGGTGTGTGGTTAGGTGTGGGTAGGTGAGTGTGTAGGTGTGTGTTGTGGTTTGGATAGGTGAGTGGTGTAGTTTTTGTGTGGGTTTGGTATTTTTTGGTTGGTGAGTGTGTCGGTGTTTTTTTTGTGGTTTTGTGGATATTTTCGTGTTTAGTTTTTGGGTGTGTGGTTCTGTTTTTGTTTAGGTGAGTGTTTTTTTCGTTGAGTTTGTGGTCTTTTTGGGTTTTTTTTTAGGTTTGGTTCGTTATTTGTGTGTATTTTATTATTTTAGGTGTTTTGTTGGGTGTGATCGGTGCGTCGCGTCGGTTGTTTGGTGTGTTTGGTTGTAGTTATTGTAGTCGGTGATGTGTGGGTCAAGTCCGTGTGTAGCGTGTGTATGGGGTGGACCTGGTGCGCGTTCGGTGTGTGGGTCGGTGGTGGGTCCGGACTTTTGGGTCTGTGCGTGGTGGGTGTTCGGGTTGCGTGTGGTCGGTTTAATGGGTGGTTGGATAAGCGCGTGTCGCGGTGTATCGCCCGGTGTGGGTCGGTGTGGGGTCGGTGTGGGGACGGTGGTGGGCGCTTGTGGCTGTGTGGGTTGTTGGGTCTGTGTGGCCGGTGGTGTGTGGGTAGGGTGCGTGTGTAGGTGTGTTGTGGTGTAGTTGGCTAGTGCGTGTGTCGGTGGTGTGAGGTCGTGTGTGGGTGTAGGTGTGTGTGTGTGGTGGAATAGGTGAGTGTGGTTAGGTGTGTGGTTGGTTGGGTAGTGTGGGGTAGGTGAGATTGTGTTGGTATGTGAGTGGGTAGGTGTGTGTGTGTGGGTATATGTTTGGTATGTGGTGGTTCGGTGCGTTTGTTGTTACTGTTCTTTTTGTTTACAACGTTTTTGTGGGGTGTGATGGGAGTGTTTATGTGTTTGGTTTTTTGTGTTCGGTGAGTGTGTTTTTCGTTTATTTGTTATTTCGTGTTTCGGAGTCTTTGTTTTGGTATGTGAGTTGGTCGGTTAGTGTGTGTGACGTGTGGGTCGTTGCGTGTTGGTGGCTCGGTCTTGTGTCGTGCTGTGTCGGTTTGGGTCGTTGTGGGTCTGTGCGTGTGTGGGTCGGTGCGTGGGCCTTCTGTTTGTGGGCGTGTGGGGTGTCGTGTGTGTGTGTGTGGTGGTGGGGGTCGGTTTGGTTCGGTGTGGGTCGGTGCGTGGGTTCTGTGCGCGTGGGGGTCGGTTGAGTGCTCTTGCGTGTGTCGGTGTGTTTGTGTTTTTTGGTATGTTTGGGTCCGTCGTGTATTTTGTCCTTTGCTTTGTTTCGGTGTGTTGTTGTTTCTCGGTGCTTGTGTCGTTTTGTTGGTCTTGTGTGGTCGGTGTTGTTCCAAGTTCTGTGTCTGTCGGGTTTCTGTGGGTAGTGGTGTGTGACAAATATTTTTTGGCATAAAGTTGCCCCAACACATCAGTTAAATATATAAATACTCAAATTTGGGTTTGCTCAATTGGTGGGGACCAGGTCAACTGAAACATGCTAATTTGTTCATAGAGATGATTCAAGGTCTATCGCGCTCAAAACAAATTCCATTAAAATAAAAAGTAGGTAGTCCTATAGCTCACACCTTCCTTTACATGTCATGGTGATGGCAGGTTGTTGGATGTAGCGTACAGGCGGTACGGCAGTACACAGAGCCAAAAATCGCTGTCTATTTGCATATCGTGGGTGTGCTAACTCATGGAAGGAGCTGCAAAGACTCATTTGCATCATTCTGAGTTTCAGTTTTTGCTTGATAGCATGTAGAATAACTGAAAATAAAAAAAAGTTTTTCAAATTCCAAATTTCAAATCACACTTTTCAAATAAATAAAAAAAAGTTTTTTTAAACTTTTCTTCAAACGTCCGCACCTGAAGTTAGATTTGTATTTGGGAATGGGGGGTGAAATCTCAAGTTGGGAGGTGGAATTGGGTCTAAGGGGGGTGAATGTTCGAGTTGTACTGCTATTCCAGTAAATTCCGAGGCCAAGGCTGAAGCGCAGCCTCCGACCTTGTGGTTGGGGTTCGATACGCCTTTCATCCCGCGGAAACTTCAGTCGCAGTAGCTCGCGCGATCCCGTACCGCAATCTCGTTGATGTCGATTCAAGCTTTCGATACATCTCGTGTACTGCCAGCCGGCCTCCCGAGCTGGGCTGCTCGCGGCTGGATGCGAATGCGAACAGAAATTAGCATCGCGCCTAGCTGACACATTTGCCAACAATATGATCTACTCATAATTCAATTCCGAGCAGTTGGGGTCGTGTAGGACCTTGAATCACAATAGTGATTCAACTTAGGGCGTTTTAGGACTTCGGCACTTATGGAGATTCTTGATATATTATTATTATTATTATTATTATTATGATGATGATGAGGATGAGGATTATTATGAGTATGATTATTGTTGTTGTCTAGTCGTACTTGATATACTATTATTGTGCAGGTGGAAATTGGTGGGTGGATAAGCATATCAAATCCAATTACTGATTTCCATGAGACCAGATGTCACACACAGGCAAATACACACACACACACAATAACACTCACATATACACAAACACACACACACACACACGATACCACTCACATATACACACACACACGATAACACTCACATATACACACACACACACACACGATAACACTCACATCTACACACACACACACGATAACACTCACAAATACACACACACACACACAGGATACCACTCACATATACACAAACACTCTCACACACATATTTACGTGAACACATGCACACACAAATACGAGCAAAAACATACACCCACACAATAACACACATATAAACTCACACATACATGCAAACACATACATACTAAACACTCACACACATGCACACACAAATATACTAAACACTCACACACATGCACACACATATATACTAAACACTCACACACATGCACACACAAATATAAACTCACGCATGAACACACAATAACACATATATAAACATACAAGCATACACACACTAACACATACACACACATAAACACTCACACATACACACACTAACACACACACATTTACACTCACTCATACACACACAAACACATACACACACACGCACAATAACACTCACATAAACGCAAACACTCACGTTCACACACACATATATGCAAACACATAAACACACACAATACATTTCACTTAGTGTGCATTCCTTCGCTTCTTAGCCATGATGTAGTTGAGCAGCAAGTCATCCAAGTTGAACGTGCTGTCTACAATCACACACACAAACACACACGCAAACACGTGTACACACACATTCGCAAACACATGCATCAACACACGCACACACACACAATAACACTCACACACGCTAACACAATAACACACACATATACACTCGTACGTACACACAAACACACACAATAACACTCACATATACGCTAACACTCTCACACACACACACACATACACACAAACACAACAAATGATGACATACTGTGCACTCCTTAGCTTCTCAGCCATGATGTAGTTGAGCAGCAAGTTATCACAGTCGAAAACGCTGTCTACAACCTCACACACAAACGCAAACACACGCAAACACACACACTCGCTAACACATACACACACACTCGCAAACACATACACACACTCACAACCACACACACACTCAAAAACACTTACACACAGACTCACGAACACATACACACACACTCGCAAACACAACCACACACTCACAACCACACACACACTCAAAAACACTTACACACACACTCACATACACACACTCGCAAACACAACCAAACACTCACACTCACAACCACACACACACTCAAAAACACTTACACACACACTCACAAACACATACACACACTCACAACCACACACACACTCAAAAACACTTACACACACACTCACAAACACATACACACACACTCGCAAACACATACACACACTCACACTCACAACCACACACACACTCACAAACACAGCCACACACATTCGCAAACACAGCCACACACACACAATTGCAACCACACACACACACACTCGCAAACACATACACACACACTCACCAACACACACACACACACACACAATAAATTCCACTTACTGTGCACTCTTCAGCTTCTCAGCCATGATGTAGTTGAGCAGCAAGTCTTCGCAGTTAAATGCTTCGTCCACAATCTCACGCCCCTGCAGCGAAAACAAACTCATGGGTACACAAAAGCAAAACTAAACACTGCGGTCACATTCCTTGCCTAACCTTCTTGTTTTGATTGCTGGAGTACTGTTCAGACACCATTTGGTGGTCAACAAACAAACAAACAAACAGACAGACAGATACAAAAAATCCTGACTAACCTTCTTGTTGTGATCACTGGAGTAATGCTCAAACACCATTTGGTGGTCAACAAACAAACAAACAAACAAACAAACGGACAAAACACTTCCTGACTAACCTTCTTGTTGTGATCACTGGAGTAATGCTCAAACGCCAACTGGTGGAAAACAAACCAACAAACCAACAAACATACAAAACACTCCCTGACTAACCTTCTTGCTGTGGTCGCTGGAACAATGATCAAACACCATTTGGTGGTCAAAAAACAAACGAACAAACAAACAAGAAACTTCCTTGACCAACCACTTCCTGACTAACCTTCTTGTTGTGATCGCTGGAATAATGTTCAAACGCCATCTGGTGGTCCATGAAAGCAAAAAAACAAGCAAACAAACAGGCAGACAGGCAAGACACTCCCAAACTAACCTTCTTGTTGTGATCACTGGAGTAATCCTCAAACGCCATTTGGTGGAAAACAAACAAGCAAACAGGCAGACAGACAGACAGGACAATGGCTGACTAACCTTCTTGTTGTGATCGCTGGAATAAAGTTCAAACGCCATCTGGTGGTCCATGAAAGCAGCGCCAGTTAGGACAACGTTGTATACCCCAGAGTCGTATGTGTGCTTCTCACACTGCGACAGTTGGTTTGGTTGGTTTAGTTGTTCTGGAGGTTGTTGTGGTGGTGGTGGTGGTGGAAGTGATTGTGGTGGTCCATGAAAGCAGCGCCAGTTAGGACAACGTTGTACACGCCAGAGTCGTATGTGTGCTTCTCACACTGCGGTGGTTGGGTTGGTTATGGTTATGGTTGTGATGGTTGTGGTAGTGGTAGTGGTTGTGATGGTTGTGGTGGTTGCGGTGGTTGCAGTGGTTGCGGTGGTTATGGTTATGGTTGTGGTGGTTGCGGTGGTGATCCATGTAAAAAGATCCAGCTAGGACAACGTTGTATACCCCAGAGTCGTATGTGTGCTTCTCACACTGCGGTGGTTGGGTTTGTTTGGATTTGTTTGGGTCGTAGGTGGTGATTGTGGTGGTTGTGCTGGTTGTGCTGGTAGCAGTTGTGGTGGTGGTGGTTGGAGTGATGGTCCATGTAAACAGATCCAGTTAGGACAACGTTGTACACGCCATAGTCGTATGTGTGCTTCTCACACTGTGGTGGTTTGCGGTGGTTGTGTTGGGGGTGGTAATTCGTGGTGGTTTGTGGTGGTTGTGTTGGGGGTGGGGTTTGTGGTGGTTGTGCTGGGGGTGGTAATTTGTGGTGGTTGTGGTGGTTGTGGGTGGGGTGTGGTGGTTTGGGGTGGGGTTTGTGGTGGTTGTGTTGGGGTGGGTTTTGGTGGTGGTTTGTGCTTGGGGGTGGGGTTGTGTGGTTGTTCTGGGGTGGGTCACCTTTGTGGTGTTTGTGGTGGTTGTGTTGGAGTGTGGGTTTGTGGTGGTTTGTTTGGGGGTGGCAATTTTGTGGTGGTTTGTGGTGTTTGTGGTTTGGTGTGGTTTGTGTGTTGTGCCGGGGTGGGTGGTAATTTTGTGGTTGGTTTGGTGGTGGTCGTGTTTGGAGGGTGATTTTTGTGGGGTTATGCTGGTGGGTGTGTCCTTTTTGGGGGTTTGTGTTGGTTGTGGTTGGGGGTTGAGGTTTTGGTGCGTTGTTGCTGGGGGGTGGTCTTTGTGGTGGTTTGTGGTGGTTGTGTTGGGGGTGGGGTTTGTGGTGGTTGTGCTGGGGGTGGTAATTTGTGGTGGTTTGTGGTGGTTGTGTTGGGGGTGGGGTTTGTGGTGCTGTCTGGGGAGTGGTCCTTTGGTGGTGTTTGTGCGGGGTTTGTACTTTGGGGATGGTGGTTTTGTGGTGTTTGTGTGGGGGTGGTGTTTGTCGTGGCTGGTTGGGGTGGTGGTTTGTGGTGGTTGTGCTGGGGGGGGTCTTTGTGGTGGTTTTGGATGGTTGTGTTGGGGGTGGTGCGGGTTTTGTGTTTGGTTGTGTGTGTGCTTTTGGGGGGTGGCGGGGGGTTGTGGTGATGGTGCCGGGGGGTCTCTGCCCCCGCTCCCTTCGCCCCGCGATTGTGCCCCCCTGCGTCTCTGTTGCTTCGTCCCCCGCCCTCTGCTGGTTGGTTTGTTTGTTTTTTGTTGTTTTAGTCTGGGTTGGTTTGGTTTGAGTATGGTTGTGGTGGTTGTGCTGGTTGTTAAGGTGGTCCTTGCCCGCCTCTCCAGCCCTCACCCCCTTGTCTCCCAACCCGAGTCGAAAGGGGTCGCTCCACCGGCACTGGTTAGGGGGGGGTGGTTTGATATGAGTCTGGCGTGGTTTGTTTGGGTCGGAGGTGTTCTTCTCACGCTGCATTGGTTTTGTTTGGTTGGTTTGATCTGGCTTGGTTTGGGTCGGAGGTGTTCTTCTCACACTACATTGGTTTTGTTTGGTTGGTTTGATCTGGCTTGGTTTGGGTCGGAGGTGTTCTTCTCACACTGCATTGGTTTGGCTTGTTTGGTTGGTTTGATCTGGGTTGGTTTGGATCGGAGGTGGTGGTTGTGATGGTTGTGGTGGGTATGGTTGTAGTAGTTATGGTGGTGGTGATTGCCTTGGTGGTCTATGAAAGCGGCTCCAGCAAGGACATCATTGTAGACGTATGTGTGATGATCACACTTTGGTGGTTTAGTTTGGTTGGTTTGATCTGGGTTGGTTTGGGTCGGATGTGGTGGTTGTGGTGGTTGTGGTGGGTATAGTTATGGTTGTTGTGGTGGTTTTGGTGGGTCTGGTGGTGGTGGTGGTGGTGGCTGTTGCGGTGGTGATGTCAGCAGATCTAGCTAGGCGATGTTTTTGCCTGAGTCGTATGTGTGCTGATCACACAGTGGCGGTTTGGTTGGTTTGGGCTGGGTTGGTTTGGGTTGGAGGTGGTGGTTGTGGTGGGTATGGTTGTAGTAGTTATGGTGGTCGTAGTTGTGTTGGTGGTCCATGAAAACGGCTCCAGCAAGGACACCATTGAATATGCAAGAGTCGCATGTGTGATGATCACACTGCGATGGTTTAGCAACCCCCCCCACCACCACCACCACCCACCCACCCACCCACACATACAAACACACACCCGTACCTGTGTGCAATTGTACTGGGGTGGGTCTCCCTCCAGGATGCGTGAGTAGTAGCCGGTGATACGTTCAGGTGCCTGGCGCCATGTTGCAAAGCCACGCTCTATATCACTGCAAGGCATCAATGGTGTGGGTTGGTGCGGTTGGCTGGTTGTTTTATGTCGTTGGTTTGTGTGGTTGGTTGATTGGTGGATGTGGTTGGTCGGTGTGGTTGGTTGGTTGGTGTTGTTGGTTGGTGTTGTTGGTTGGTGTTGTTGGTTGGTGTGGCTGGTGATTGTTTTATTTTTGATTATTTGAATTTCTTGAGCTGAAATTTGAATTTGTGTGTTTGATGTGGCCATGGTTGCAGGTTAGGGTGTTAACAGCGGCTATCTTAGAAAAGCTAGGAAAATTTGGTGGTGATTTTGTTTTTTAGCTAGGGTTACCTGCAGGGTATCAATATATTGTCGTCTAGCATGAGGTCTGCCCGGTTTGTTATTGATATTTTGAATTTGTGGTGGTGAAATTTGAGTTTGTTGCTGTTGTGAAATTTGAAATTTGATTTGAAATTTGAAAAGCGAGGGTTACCTGCAGGGCATCAATATATCATAGTCTAGCACAATCACCTCTCGTTTTGTTTCGAAACTTTGAATTTGTGGCGATGATTTTGTATCTTTTATTTCAATCTTCGAAAAGTGAGGGTTACCTGCAGGGCATCAATATATCGTCGTGTAGCATCAGGACCGCGTGTTATTTGTTCGAATTTTTTAATTGTCACAATGAAATTGGATTGGATTTTTTTAAATTGAATTTTGAAAATTCAAAAAGCCAGGGTTACCTGCAGGGCATCAATTTATTTTGTGTAGCATGAGAACTGAGCGATTAGTTTTTGAAATGCTGAATTTGTGGCGATGATTTTTTTGTTTTATTTATAATTTCGAAAAGTGAGGGTTACCTGCAGGGCATCAATATGTCGCCGTCTAGCATGCGGACTGCCTGGTTTGTTTTTTGAAATTTTGTGGCGCTGGAATTTGAAATTTGGTAATAAAATTTGAAATTTGAAATTTGAAAAGTGAGGGTTACCTGCAGGGCATCAATATATGATCGTCTAGCATTATCACCTCCCATTTTGTTTTAATTTTTTGAAATTATGGCGATGATTGTTTTTTTAATTTGAGTTTTAAATCTTTGAAAAGTGAGGGTCACCTGCAGGGCATCAATCTATCGTCGTCTAAGATCAGGACCGCCTGGTTTGTTTTTTGAAATTTGTGTTGGAATTTGAAATTTGGTGATAAAATTTGGCACTTGAAAAGTGAGGGTTACCTGCAGGGCATCAATATATCATCGTCTAGCATCAGGACCGCCCGGTTCGTGATCTCTGGGTCGGGCCGGAAGCGGTTGTTCAGAGAGTTCTTTTCCTCCACTCGAATTCTGACTGGAATGGGTGAGTTGTAATCGGTGGCTGGGTTGGGGGGGACGCCTTTGTTCCACACCACCACGATGTCACTCACGCTAGCGCACTGGCTGTAGTGGTTGATGGTGGCCTGTGTGGGGTGGGTGGGTGGATGTGGGTTGGGGGGTTGGTGTTGGGTGGGGGGGGGAAGGGGAAGGGTGCGTGGGGGGGGGAGTGTATGTAGGGTGTGTGTGGGGGCATGAATCGGTGTGAGTGAATCGGTGTGAGATGGCCTGGCCCATCCTCACACAACTTTAGTGTTAGCTTCCTTGCCTCATAGGACATGGTCATGAAAGTGAACTTGCTTTGTGTGTGTGTGTGAGAGTGTGTGCATTTGCGTGTGTTCATGTGTGTGTGTGTGAGAGTGTGTGCATTTGCGTGTGTGCATTTGTGTGTGTGTGAGGGTGTGTGCATTTGTGCAAACGTGTGCATTTGCGTGTGTGCATTTGTGTGTGTGTACATGCCTTGTATTCACCTGTTGTGTCACCTTCCTTGTCTCAAAGGGCATAGTCATGATAGTGAATTTGATGTATGTGCGTCTGAGCATATGTATCTGTGTGAGTGTGCGTGCACTTGTGTGAGTGTGTATATATTGTATATGCTTTATATTCACCTTTTGCGTCAGCTTCCTTGCCTCATAGGACATGGTCATGAAAGTGAACTTGCTTTGTGTGTGTGTCTGAGCGCGTGTGTGTTTGTTGTTGTGTGTTTGTTGTTGTGTATTTGTTGTTGTGTTGTGTTGTGTGTATGAGAGAGAGAGAGAGAGAGAGAGAGAGAGAGAGAGAGAGAGAGAGAGAGAGAGAGATTTTGGCCCATCATCACGCACCTTCAGTGTCAGCTTTCTTGTCTCAAAAGACATGGTCATGAGAGTGAACTTGCTGAACTGGCCATCCACTGGGATAGGTGCAACAATTCCAGACTTGGTGCGTGCGTACCATAGGATGAAGTGCAGAAGCTGTTGGGAGGAGGTGGGGTGGGGGGTGAGGGGGATAAATAGTGTTTGGGTGTTTGGGGGGGTGATTGGGGGGTGAGGGGGTGGGAGGGGGTAGAAGTGGCCATCCACTAGAATAGGTGCCACGATTCCAGACTTGGTGCGTGCGTACCATAGGATGAAGTGCAGAAGCTGTTGGAAGGGGGTGGGGGGTGGCAGGGGGTTGGGTGGAGGGATTTTTGTGAGGATTGATGGTGAGTGGTGTGGGGGGAAGGGGGCCGAGGATGGCCACGCCCTCTGGGACATCAGGTGCCCCGATTCATACTGGTGCCTGCGTACCCAAGGATCTAAGATGCACCACTGTTGGGGGCGGGTGGTGTTTGTGTCTGTGGGTGGGTGGGGGGGTGGTGGGTGGGGGGGGACTAGAAGAGTGTTGGTGTGTTTGTGGGATTTGAGGTGGGTGCGGGGGTGGGGTGGAGGGGTCGGAGTGCCACCGTCCACGGGCCCGGGCCGAGATTCTGGGCGTGGTGCGCGCATCCAAAGGAGGCAGTGCCCCGACGCTGTTAGGACGAGGGGGTGGGGGTGGCAGGGGGTTGGGAGGCTTTTGTGAGATTCTGTAGTTGGGGTGGGGGGGAATGGTCGGTGAGGATATGAGCAGAGTGGGGTGGGGGGTGACGGGGCGGAGAGTGGTTAGGTGTGTTTGGGTGGGGGTGGAGGGCTTGGGGGGCTTGGGGGGGGGCGGTTGTCGCCCTGGGACCATCGCACTCTATAGGTGCCCCACTGCCCACGCCTTGGTTCACGCGCAGGCCCCCGGCTGCGTGCAAAGCTTTGGGAGGGGGTGGGGGAGGTTAGTGAGGATTGATGGTGAGGGGGGCGGGGGGAGGGGGGTAGAAGAGTGTTTTGTGTTTTATTGTTGGTGTGGGGAAGGGGGGGGGGGGGGGGAGGGTAGTGAGGGGGGGGGGGGGGGGGGGGGGAGGGGGGGGGGGGGGGGGGGGGGGAGGGACAGGGGGTGGGTCCGCTATGGAAGGTACAAACGTTAGTTCCGGCCTTGGTGAGTGCTTCACCGGATGAACATGCAGAAGCTATTGAGGAGGATTGAGAGGGGTGGGGGTGGGTGGGGGAGAGGGGGATAAGATGGAGTGGGGGTGGGGTGGAGGGGGATAATGTGATGGGGTGGGTGCGGGGATAGATGTTATTGGGGTGGGGGGTGGGAGGTGGATAATGTTGAAGTGGGTGTGGGGGTGAGTGGGTTGAAGGGGGATAGATGGTGAGTGGATGGGTGGTGGGGGTGGGGTGAGGGGGATAGAATGGTGCGTGGTGGAGGGAGGGGGGATGAGGTGTGAGGGCGGATAGATTGGGTGCGTAGGTGGGTGGGGTTAGTGTGGCGGCATATATTGTGAGCGTGCCGGGAGTGGCGGTGGGGTGGGGGAGTGAGGTGAGAGGGGATAGATGGTATTTGCAGAGAGTGGTGGAGCCTGGGTGGTGGGGTGGAGGGGTTTAGGGGAATAGAAGATGGTGAGTGGGGTGGGAGTGATGGGGATATAATGGTTAGTGGGGGTTGTGGGGGTGAGGTAGGGGATAGATGGTGTGAGGGGGTAGATGATGGGTTGAGTGGGTGGGGTGAGGGAGAGGGGATAGCTGGGTGAGTGGTGTGGGGGTGGGGTGAGGGGCGGGGATATGGGAGTGCGAGTGGTGGTGGGGATGAATTGGTGAGGGGGTGGGGGTGGGTGGGAAATAGATGTTTGACGTTGGGGGTGGGTGGGTTGACGTGGGGTGGGGGGTGCGAGGGGGCGCGTGAGGGGGATAGAGGTAGAGGAGTTTGGGGTGTTTTTTTTGGGGAGGGGGGGGGGGGGGGGGTGATTGGATGGATTGAGGGTGAGGGGGTGGAGGGTGGAAGGGGGAATGAGGAGTGGCAATCCATTGGGCAGGTGCCAAGATTACAGACTGGTGCGTGCGTTACCAAAGGTGAAGTGCAGAGCTGTTGGGAGGGGATGGGAGGTGGCCGTTTAGGGGGATTGTTTGTGAGGATTGATGGGAGTGGGGTGGGGCTGTGAGGGGGGATATATGTGAGTGGGGTGGGGGGAGGGGGATAGCGAATGGTGAGTGGGGTGGGGTGAGTAGGAATAGATGGGGAGTGGGGGGGGGGTGAGGCGCGGTGGGGTGTGAGGGGGATAGATGGTTTGATGGGGCGTGGGGGGGTGAGGGGGGAAGATGTTGAGTGAGTGGGGTGGGCGGGTGAAGGGGATAGATGTGAGGTGGGGTGG